>JAQIWS010000912.1:0-14616 GCA_034696085.1 Stigmatogaster subterranea | reverse complement strand
AAAAAAATAAAAAATTAAGATATTATGTAACATCACATTTGATAAATTGTCCGCCGTTAAGTATTTTAATCCTGACACTAGATAGACAAAAAGAGACAGCAGTGTGATTTATCTTTAATAAAATTGACGGTACGGGCAACCACGCAAATGCGCGTTACCCCGCGTTTTACTGGTTATCACGAAAGCGTTAAGTGTTACGTTCCTCGACTCAAGCTGAAAACCAGAATCGAGATATCGTTTCCTCCTTTCAATAAGAGAGAAACCCTTACGCCCTAAAACCTAAGCTAATTTTATCTGAATTCTATTAGGACCCGAGGATTAAATTTTTTATCCACTCATCTGCTAATCTTGAAAAATCAACCGAGGAAGAGACGACGAAAAAAAAAAAAAAGGAGAAGAGGGGGAAATAGGTTGTGTGTGTGGGAGAAACCTTCATTCTAAAACTGACACAACTACCAACCGACGAGTAATAGCCGTGAAAATTGGAGGGGAGCAGCGCAAAAGTTGATTACTTTTTTCTCTCCCCTTCCCTCCGTACTTCAAGCATCCCGCTTTTCCCAATACACTTTTGTCACGAAATCCACTTTGAGCCGGCTGTCGAGTTGTCGCAAATTAATAACATACTATTCCGCCAAAGACACATTCGTAGACTAGGAAATCTGTAATTATTTCATCAAGGACGTCACGTGAGGTCGACGCGTTTTGCCGTCGATCGTCCGCGACTCGGTGTCATCGTTTCGACTTTCGTGTAGAAATTTTTCCGTTTCGGTTTAAGCAGAAACGAAATGCTTTTAACGTTGGTCAGATTTAACACCGCAAACGTGAATTTCCATCAACGATGTCAAAACTGAGTCATATTTGGCACACGTACGAAGAATATTCATGAAATTTCGCTCTCGTGGATTACAGTCTGCGCAGTCGCCAACGGCGATGGATGACTCAACTCTTTGTGCACATTTAATTCCAAAGCAATGTCGCGAATTAAATGGAAACAAGATAACGTGGCGATCGCGTGCCGAACATCGTTCTCGCGAGGAATTTGTCATCGATAAACTTTTCGTTTGTGCGTCGCCGTTTGCGGACACAATTCTAAAACTACAACACTCGTTGCGTCAACTTGAAAACCTTCATTTCCAACGAAAATTAAAAATACAAACGGAAAACAAGAACCAATCAATAAAAATACCCGACGACCTCAAAAACTTCCAACTTGGCAAATAAAATGTAATACATAATACATTTAAAAAGAAAATTGAAACCGAAGGAAAACAGGAAAAAAAACCAAAAAAAAACCAAAAAAAAAAAACCTCCCACGTGACCTCGATAAATACAAAACGCCTAAACTCGATTTCCAATATGATCGGAAACTACAATAAGAGACAAATATCGGATGAGCACACCACACCCCAGGCTGACCACCACTTTCCTTATTCTCTCTTTTCCCATCTTGGAACCAACTCCAATTGTCCACTTCATCAACTCCACCCCGCGTCCACCGTGTTTCCTTAAGGCCATCAATTATTGATTGGCGCCAAGCTGAACAAGCTGCGTGATCAATTAAACTGCTATGCCTGCCAGGAAGGACTAAGAAAGAAAGATTCGAACAAATTCAACAAATGACGAGTGGATATTTGCTTCGCGTTAATCGTCAATATCTTATCCCGTTGCCATCTGCTCACGTCCCCAACCAAAACTACCAAACACAAATGCCCAACCAAGATGTACGTACACGAACGAACCATTTATCTGATGACAAAGCCCACCCTCTCCTCTCTTTCCTTCCACATCAAAAGGCCTGCGCGTGGGCGGAATTACGCAAACGCCACCGATTACTAAACTAATAATGTTATTTGGAAAATACTAAATATAAATGGCAGTCGTTCTAACAACAAAAATATTAAATATAGCAGGATCAATTGATCAAACGACGACTGCTGTAATAAAATAAATAAAAATAACGCCTTATTAAATTTTCCCCGAAAACTGGACTGGATCAACTTCACCGCACAATTCGCGTGCAACTCGGACGCCGAACTTAAGGCGGGCATTTTATTTCGCCGCGCTGATTGTCATCCAACACGATGAATACACAAACCTATTCTCTCACCAAACCATGACACATCATTTCATTTCTCCGTCCACCCGCTAATGTTGCATTTGGGTGATTGGTTTTGTCATATCGTTTGACACCTGTCATTACGGCAAACGGCCAACTCTACCCAGACTGACCCCAGATCTATAACCACCAACAAGCTCCACTAATGTGAAAATATCGTACTAAGAACTCACCCCTCTCTCCGTCTTCTTTCAACGCCAGACGCGTGTGTGGATTCACTCAACAACAAACTTGATTGAAAAAAAACAAGCGACCAAAAAAAGAACATCGTACATGTTCTTTCCTTGTTGTTGTTGTTGTTGTTGTTGTTGTTGTTATAAAAGAGGTAAAGTTTGGAGCGTGTGACAAATGGCTTACCACGGGAGTCGTAACATCCTTGATTAGGTTGAAATTCAATAGATTTTAATAGGTTTCTGTGGGCCATCCAACAATAGCATCAGATGGTTGTAGATTGTTCCTCAGGTGTTTTGGGGCGCCCCTCGTGCAATCTCCCCTGAAGTAGCTTCTCAGGGCCACTGTGGCGCCGAGGCTTGTGAACGCATTCGGCCGTACGTTGATGGCTCTCGGCGGGCCACTAGGCCATGGCCCCTTTCTGGTGCTAGGCAGCCGGCCAATGAGGTTAGCTTGATCCTTGCATGGATGGGAGAAGGTTATCTCTGGGCTTTTGTTGTGACATTAGTTAAAGACGGCGGATCCGAGCAAAGCAACAAGTGTGAAAATTTGCATAAATTTTACGTTGAACGCAACCGAATTTTCATCTTCCCTTCGGATAACAACAACAAGCATCGGCTTATGTTTCCTACTTCAGAATTAACGTTAAAAAATATATTACGTTATACTCTGCGATGTTGCGTTTGAAAAATTTTCAAGTTTGTCGCTTTTTATTTTATTTTACAAGGTAACTTCCCGTTTCGATTTATCAGTAGCTAGCACGGCGGTTTTATTGATGGAGAAAGTAGGTAATAAATTGAAACTTTAGACGAGTGCGAACTGCAGTTGGTCGCTATTATCTAAACTGTATTTCCAATAGGACAGGGTTACGCGAAGTTCATGTCAATCGAAGTAGAAAAGAAAAGTTAAGTCAGATATCTATCGAATTTCAATACCGCCGACAAAACTACAGGTCGCCTTCAACTCCCGACTATTCTAAACGATCACTACGCACTCAGTTATCAAAATCTCCACCTCCTTAGCCACCACAAAACCAAAACAATCCCAATATTTCTACATTAAAAAAAAATTAAAATCAATAAACGAGAGAGAAAAAACCAAAACACAATAAAATATAACGTTGTAAATAAAAATAGCTAAATTTACTACGAACTCCCAAAAAAAAAATTTTTTCTCTCCTTCTTCCTTCTTCCTCAAGCGTTACTTGACACGTCTCGCTCCTCATTTGTCACCAGACCGAGCAGCATTATACCGTACCTCAATGTGAAACATCTGCTTACTCTTTATTTGACTCGTAATTAATGTTCACCAAATGAGTATTGAACAGAAAATTGATGCCCCATTAGACGCGAATATCCTCCAACAAACAACAATAATCTTCTCTCTCTTACTGATCAGCTCAAATCAATTTGACGAGACAAAAGGATTTGCCTCGCAAAACGGTACAAAGCGAGAGACCCAATCAAGAGCCAATTTAACGCGAGGAAAACTGCGCGAAAACGTGCGCTCGCCGCACCAAAAACCCGTATTATCTCATCTTTCAAACTCTATTTTTCAATTATCCCTAAACCAAAAATCCCGCACATCCAAGTCGGAAGGAAAACAACTGGTTTGTACAACGTAAACCATCTTTCTCACGTTTATAGCCCTATAAAATGGCCAGCCACAACAACGCGATCACACGTGACGCCGACGTACACCGTGGCTCACCTTGCTCATTTTATTACCCCACCGAAAACGAGGGTTTTAAGCTCTTCAGTTACAATAAAGAGAAAATATAAAAAAATCTATCTTACACACAGACACATAGACGCACATTTAAAACGCCGTGAACCGAGATCAGACTCGCGATCTAGATTCTAGATAAAATACCAGAGGTAGATAAAACCCTATCAACATTTCGCTACTTATCAAAATCCGCGATATTTATACGATTCAATTAAAACGACGCCGTTAATGAAAATTTTTGACCAAGATGGATAATCACCGAGCATAAAATAGGATTTTGTCACTATAAAAATAAAACCTACCCTAAACCCACTTCAAAAATTTAATATTTGATTTATGTACTGTATTCAAAATGTCACGCTGAATTTAAACATAAAAAATGAACAAAATTTTTTTTTTAAGCCTATTCAAACGCCACCTCTCACCACAAACGTGAATGAAGAGGATGTGGAAACGATGTTGAACAAGCAAATATTTTTATTCTAGTTTCCTGCCTAACTGTGGAAATGACGTTACGTTATTAGCCATTTCATTCGTGATTCACACGCATTCCATAACAAACTCGGCAAAAAAATAATTCAAATCAACGCTACCAGCTCGTTAAGCGATCAACCCCGAAAAACTTTTGATACAAGAAAACCGTGTCAACATCTTTCACTCTATTCCATATTCAACCGCATCCATACAAAATCCAGCCTGGAGAAAAAGAGTGAGCAAAATAAAAAATAAATAAATAACAAAAAACTGGCCGTGAGCCACTCAATAACCACGCCGTGCATTTTTTCTTTTTCTTATTTTCGGCGAGATTTATCTTTCAAAAGTGTTTGGATTCTTCGGTCTCTCTCTATTTTTCGAAAAATCTTTCTCTCCCCCTATATAGCCAAATACCCTTAAACTGATTTGTTTATGGAAAAGGGGGCGTTTTGGATCGTTCACAGCCCCTGCCACTTGTATGGAACTATATATTTTTCTACAACTGGGAAAAATAAAACCAACTGAAAAGTGAAAGGCAGCGCAACAAAAAAAAAAAAAGAAATTTTCGACCATTTGTTATCGCGCCTTTGATGGCTTTATAGACAACTCCCTGCCCAAACCTCAAGGCCAAGACGAAAAGAAATAAACAAAAAAGTAAATAACATTGTACGTATTCCTATTTTGCACGCTTCGATATTGCTAAACTCTAACTTTATGTCCTTCTTAAATCCTTCGTCAAAGAGTAAAAACTCAGTCGACACAGGTCAATGGAGCAGTAAAGTCGCGGTAAAAGTAGCCAAACCCCCACGACAGTATAAAACCACGTACAAAATGACACAAACACAAACTGTTCCCACCGACAAGAAGGGGTCACCGACACTTTACTCCTATACTTCTTAACTGCCATTTACGTTTAAAATAAAATAAAAATAAAAATAAAAATACAAACAAACAAACCAAGGAACACCGAGGTTAAATTGGTTAGCACACTCAACTCAATGAGAGAGTAAAACCAAAAACCAAAAAAAAATTTGATTCTCTCCATACTACTAAACTCCCACGAAAGCGTGTCACCTAGGGGTCAAGGGGTTATACACCACCCGAAAAAATTACGACGCAAATATTCAAATGCACTTTACAAACACACGCGAGAGAAATTCTAGGCGGGGGGAAAACTCTCATCATTACTCCCATTAATTACAACACACCATCCCCTCATCCCTCTTCTCGCCACTCCACTATTCAATCCCCCTCCCACGGTTCTTCTTTAGCCCTCTCGCTTTCCAATCGGTCACAACTTCTGCCCATTTTCTGCTTAATTAAAATTTAGAGTGCTGCAATATACCAAAACTCACCCTTTCGTTCAAAATGATCCACCATGACACACAAATTTAGACGAGAGAGGGAGTAACAATTAACTTCCGCTGTCCGTGACAAGTGTGGAAGGCAGGTAGTCCCTACCCCACGCCTCGCAGGTAGCGAAAAAAAAGGTAACGCCGGTAGTCGCCTGCTCACACGCACGAGCTCCGTTTCCTCCTCCTCCTCCCCTGCGCCAGATCTCTGACCCTCCCACTGCAGATGAAAATATGTTCAAATTGATTCAAATTTGATCGTAGTTTGGAATAATAATAATATTAATAATATTAATAAAAATATTCAAAAAGAAAAACTCGTTGACCACCATCAGGTGAAAACTATTACCGGACTAAATAACCAAGCGTAGGCGGAGATCAAAGCTTATAAACACGCTACCGATCGGCGAACTCGGACGCGGTTCTCAATGGAAACCGTACTCGGTCGGCCGGATATTCCGAGAGTCAAAGGTGTGCATTCGAATAAAGAAACGGAAACAAAATAGCAATTTGCAAATTTACGAATATTAAAATATGTATATGTTATATTATTATATAAAAGGTAGATTTTTTTTTTTTAGAGTGAGGAAAATCTAAATCACGAAATAAAATTAGAAAATAATTTTTGCCCACCTGTAGACGTGGATAACGGTGTTAAAATGACCACCGACACTATTAACTCTCAGTCCGACGTATCACCGACGTATTTTGGTAGCGTAAAAACTACGAAACAAATCCCGAGTGCCAACCTGCATTCCTTCAACACTTCCGTGCATCGAGAATTTTTGACGACGTGAAACAAACACATTCAATTACCACATCAATCAACGAGTTATTAACGCTATTTATCAACTGTAGATTATCATGACAGCCAAACAAAAATACAACTTAACACACTCAATTTCCACCGACGCGTGAATAAATAAACCCACAAAAAAATTTCACCACGTTTAAGTAAAACGCAATAGGAAAACTACTCACTACGTCATCAGTCTCTGCGCAGTAATCGTACCGTTATTCCCCCTACTCGTTCATCAGACTACATGACGTAAAAACAAAGGTATGTGTTAAGCACACGCGAGGAAAGAGGGGTCTTAAGTCTGGTACCCAGCCGAGCTTCAACACCCCACTCACGATCACAGCAGTGGAGTCTACATCATCCCATCCGTGCGGGGCCCTACAAAATCAATGAGACCCCCGACGATATTCAACACAATACAACCAAAAAGGGAGAGAGGGGAGAACAAGGAACCATCTCCACCCCCACGAATACACACACACAATACACTCAAACACCACGCATTGCCACCCCTTACCTTGAGTGGAAGCCAGGCTTTTAGCGTGGTTCTCGGTCTTGGGCAGTGGATTTGTCGGAATCACTAGCGAAGTGGTCATTCTGTCGGCCCGTACGCCTCGAGCCAACCACTTGGGCCCACTTTTCGTGTGTGTCTGTATAACTGAGTGTCTGTGTAGCAACTCGGCGGGCGTGGGCAGTGCTGCGCGCTGTGCCCCGAGCTTCCCTCTCGCTGCTCGATCTTTCCGCCGGCTGCCCGCACGCTACTCGAGCGCCACGCGACACTACGGCTGCAGCCAATCAGTGGGACGGAGGGGGCGCGCATGCCTCCCTTACAAAGAGCTGCCAGCTTCGATAATTTATGGATTTACAACATATTCCCCTCCCACTCCACCCTTCCCTCTTCCTTTCACTGTCTCTGCCATTAGAGGGGTGATGATTCCACACATATACGATAGTAAAAGCACACACACACACATTACACAAGCCACGTGATCTATATACGACATTTCTCTCTCTATACACAATCAATCGTTTCATCCCACTTTTCCCAAGCATCGCTGATGTCTTATCTATACTCAAAAATAAATCTACGGGCCTATATTTTCAACCCACTGGCCCGTCTTTAAAATTATACATTTATTTCCTGCTTTTTTAAGCTGAAACTCCATTACGAAAACGATGGTAGGTTACTCGCGATATTCAAGTAGCAAAGCAGTTTCTTTTAATTTTTCAACAGGCGAGGAGGGGCGATGGAGGGAGGAAGAAAGAGAGCATGTCTCTCCCACTCACGAGGTTGATAGAGGCCCCTAATGGGTGTGCAAATAATTCCTTCAGATTGATGCCTAGCCTTACAACCAGTAAGCTTCTTAGGTGGCGCAGCACATGCGTCCCGGGCTTTTTTCTCCCCTTTTCCCAACGGGAGAGACGGGAAAAGCGAGTATAAAAAGCCTTTGATTTTAATTTCATGCTTTTGATATGGAAAAAAAAATTAGGAAAAGAGCAGTATCGGAATACTTCTTTGCATCTTTGATCAACAGGCGAACGCGATGTGTCAACGCGCCATCCGATAGCAGATGGCGCGTTCGGGTAAACGGGAAAAGTGTGCAGCGAGCGCGCAGATCTATACCAACTCAAACCGAAGTGCGCACCAAAAAGGGAAAAGTTGACGGTTTAAAATAATTACAATTCCTCCGCCGCTTCTCGCGCGTAATTTATATTTTTTAAATATTCAAATTTCTTGTACACAATTATTCCATCCAAATAATTATTATTTCTGGCTGATTTAAATCAGCACTCTTTTCAGCAAGCTATGACTCATACGAGAATAAATCAACCAACTTGATACTCACTCCTTTTTCTCTTATTAAAAATCTGCTAATGAATAACGTCGAACGGAGAGAAAAGTAAAAAAAGGGGAGAGGGAACAAAAAAAATATATATATATATGTATATAAAAACGAAAAGCAATTCCAACGTAAAAAAGTCGTACTTCAAAAGACGCGAGCGCCAAATGGCGTGAAAAAAAATTCACACTCGCACAAAAATTGTAAAATATAAAAAAAAATGAATATCGTTTGTAATTGAAGATTTCCAATAGAATAACAGCGAATTCCGCAGTATAAATATTTTTCTTCCACTTTGCTTGTTCTCTAGGCCTCTTATTCACTGAGCTTTTACCGTTTTCAATTTTTCCCAGCTTCTATGATATTTCCAAACAATTTTTTGATATAGAAACCAACTAGACTATTTTAACATTGCGCAAAAATTTTCAATTTGTTGAAATAGCTTTTTGTTTCTAAAGCAAAACAACACAAATATCCTTTCTTATTTTCCCCTTTTCCCCAAAAACTTCTCTCTTTAAACAACAAAATGTGCAATAACGAAACGGCGAGAAATTTACTACAAAAATCAAATCAAATTTGTTCTCGTTCCATTTTAAATACACAACAACTACTTTTCAGTCTAATTAAGTCAGAAGACTCTTTGAGCCCCTTTTCGGAATGTTTTATTTGAAGAACACTAGACGATCCACTCGGTGCGCGAGATAAGCACGTATATACCCAAGTGGAAAAAGAGAATGAAAGAAAGAGAAAGTCGCAAGGGGTGTCGGGGTGAGCTGTCGCAGAACCGACAAATGAAAGAATCGCATTTGCAAGTCTGGCACGAATTTCACGCTGTCACAGCCAAGTACAGAGACCCCACTTCAGTTGGTGAAAGAAGTTGATTTTTTCCTCTTTTTCTCTCTCGTTTCCCCAAACGGGATAGTAAAGGAACGTTAACCTAACCTAAACTAAATTAAACTATTTTTTCCCACTCAAAAAACACAATCATTTGGAAACACCAATTTGTCTTTGCGTGTTCATGCCATCTTAAACGATTTGACACTAAAAACGTTTAACTACTCTCTCTATCCGTCACCGCTGTACGCACTCAAACTCACGTGTTTCTATTTTTGCAAAATAAATGCGAACTGCTATTATCTTTTCGTGGGCAATTAATTCCCCTATAAACCATTTAATATATACAAGAGTTAAAAATTAGTTTTATGTCAGTTTGCGTGTTTAGCTGAGACAAACACTTTCTCCTTCCGTGGCTAAGGTTAATTTATCTCAGTTAACTCGTATATTCGCTCGTTTCATTGTGCAAAACGTTATTGCTGCTAACCCCCTATCTACAACTTTTCACATTAAAAAAAAAAAAAAAAAAAAAATCGCATGTTTGTGTCTTGCTCCTTTTGTGCAACGCACTTTCTGATAACTGAGTGACAGTTGGACGTTGTAAAATTTGACTTATTGTCTTGTTTTTCTAAACAAAAAAGCAAATATTTAAAACAAAACAAAAGGCGAACCAACAAAAAACGAAATAACGTTAACGCCCAGAGAGAAATAAAAGTCGTACTTGAATGACAGTACGAAAATTGAAATAATTCCGAATGCAAAACAAAAATCAATCGATGAGATTACATCATCGATTATTTACCGCAAATACGAAATACACAACGTACAACTTCGGCCGATGTTGCGCCAGGATAAATCTACATGCTGCGCATTAATTAAACACGTGCAACTTCTCTTTTATCTGATTAACTGTCAAAGAAATCCTCGGATCAATTTGCGACTAAGCAATTCATTCCTTGCCAAGCCTCGAGGTCAACCTGTAATGTCGCGTCATCAACAGGTGCTCATAGCAAATCCCCAATCGATCACTGTGCCAAACGCCCCCCTTTCCACAAATACATCAACAACGCCAAACGACTAAACTGCTTTCCCCCTTCCCACCAAGTCATTTCAAAAGCACAACAACTTAAAACCATAAAATTGCCATCGTTACACACTTTAAATAGGCAAAAATTCTTCTCGATACGCTCGACGGGAGAAAAGAATTTTTACAACTGTCTTTTATGCGATCTGCAGACAAAAGAAAAAACGCCACAAAACGAACCACAGAAAATTATGTGGTGATTATTTTGTAAGGTAGTCCAAAAACTACAAAAAAAAACAAAAAAAACTAAGTATATTGCTTATAGGACATCTTAATTTGTAACGACCTTCTTTTCTTAAGCCGAGTGCATAAAAAGAAAAACCATCCAATTTATTGCCATTGCACTATACTGCAGTAAAGTACAAAATTTTTGTTCTTTTAACTTTCACCACACAGAAGAGGGGGAAAAAAGAATCCGAAATGGGGCACAATGACGACTTGTTTCCTTTTCTACACTTTGAATTTATACAAATGTTTCTTTAGACTCTTTTCTTCTTTTCTCACCCTTCCACCAACCATCATTTATTTTTTTTTTACTTTATATTCCTCCGTCTGTTACGCACACCCACGCCTATTCTTTACAAACTTGAAATTTGGTCAAAAACATTGCCCGTTGGTACGTAATTGGGGCATAGATTTTTTTTCCCCCCACTTCTTCGCCCTCTTCTTCTTCTCCCATTCTTTTCTTTAAAAAATGTACGAAACGTGGCAGTGAGAAAATTCGGACAAAGGCGTTAAAAAATTTAAAGCAATTCTTACCCAACTTCTTTTCAACAGAAAACAAGAAAAGTTGCATTATTTTCTACACTTTTCTTTCTTCAAAAAAACTACATCACCAAGAGTTACTTTTTACCACAATTTTTATTTATTCCTTTCCTCGCACCACTAACTCATAATTTACTCTTTAACTGTCTAGTCCCCCCTTTTTTAATAAAAATTCATGCTTCATTTTAGCAACATCAAATATCATCATCTTAATTGATAAATAGGACAAATGCGTCACAAAACAATTCATCCACATATTAAAAAATATCGCTTTAATATTTGTCCCATTTTTTCTAAGCGGGCAAAATTACGCTCATCTGCCACGGGCTGTCGATTCCGATGGAGTCATTGCCAGTCATCTAATTTCATTAGCTATTCATTAAAAAAAATCTCTGTCGCTCTTAATGTACAACGATGAATTTCCCAAAGCCAATTGTGCATATATGAAGCTGTCTTCCCTTCCCATACTCGGCGCATAAATCTGCGTTTAACGTCATCAACGCTTTTCTATATTGCGCAATCTTCAACCAATTTCTTTAAATCGGCTTTTCGAAAAATTTTCAATTTATCCCGTCTTTTCCTCCACGATTTCAAATTTACTGTCTGATCCACCGAGTAAACACTCGTCAAAGCGAAGTTCAAATACGTCAAAATTTCCTGTCAAAATTATTTACTTTCTTCTTTTCACCTCTGTTTGCCAACTTACTCTCCAACACGCGATACTCTAGTTAATCTCCTTCTCGTTTTTTAATCCACTTTTGACAAATTCTTCTTTTAACATAAATATCACTAACTTTAAACTTTAAAATTGCGTCGAGCGTTGGAGAAAATGAAACGTTGACTTTTTTCTCCTCTCCTCCTTCCCCAGATATTTTTTTTAAAGCGGTTCTCTCCACCACACGTCACTGCACGTGGATTACTCTCGTAATCCGACACCATACCGGAAGGCAAATCGAGACGAAAGTCCGCCCTTAAAAAAAAAATCCGCACCCTTTCCATGTTAAACATTTAAAAAATTTAGAGCTCCTCCAGACATTAATCTTTTATCAAAATAACGCGGATTAAAAACAACCCCCAAAAAAACGCAAACTACTCGGAAGAGTTCCGATTAACAAAAAACCCCCAAAAACCAAAAAACCAAAAAAAATCATATTTGCGATCGTGTTCGCACGTAAATGCCTACTATTTACTTCACCCAAAAAAAAGTTGCGTGCGTATGAATTAAGATACAATAAATAACAAACATTCCCAGTAACAAAAAAAAAAAAAAAGCTACAGCAGACATTTTTCTGATGGGTTATTTAAAAAAAAAAACTGTTAAAAAAAAAAAAGGAAAAAAAAAAAAGGTTGCAAAAAGAAGTCACATACACTTTTCTATTCTTACACTCATGTACACACACATCACTGACTTTTCCCTTTCTTGGCATATTAAAAAGGGACAGCCTAGCTCGATGCAAATCGCCCCCTTGGTAGCCATGGCGCAAGGGAGGAGGGGGAGGGGATCACGAGGGAGCTGTTTTGCATAATATCCTCGCGTAAGAGTTAAAAATTCCGCTATGCCGAACGAAGGCATCTCCCTCGGGTTTTCCATCCGGACTCCAATGCCCTTAATTTTAGGCAAGAGCCAGGCATCTGACGATATTCGTCTCCCGAGCAAGGTAATTTCATTCGTTAGAATTATCCATCGAAAATGAGCAGACGTACAACTCAACCTGCTTCGTACTGTACGAACGACGATGAGAAAAGAATTCAAAATCGTTACGGCATGCAACCAAAACCAAATCTACTCGACGTATCGAAAATGGTAAAAAAAAATAAAACACTAAAAAAAAAAAAAAGAAACATAAAACCTTTCTGTTTTTACGTTTTTAAAGACACTGGTTCCATCACAGTATGCTAACAAAACTGAGTGCAGACAGAAAAGATCACAACCCCTAACTAAGATTTTGATAGCACAATCTATCAAAAAAAATATTGGATGAAGAAATAGAAAAATTAATCTAAAATGACAAAGTAAAAAGTTTGAATTATATCAAAATTCACACAAATTCGTGATTTTTTGCGTGAAGCTCGTGTCACAAAAATTGTATCTTAAAATCCGCAAGACTAAAAATAATTTAGAATTACCGTACAGTATTTTAAAATCCGCAAAAAATAAAACGGCGCTGTAATTTCATCGCAGACAACAACTACAGCGCGGGACTTGTTCTTCTCATCGTCATTACTTTTCCAATTAAACGATGGGAGGCTGCTTATGAGATGTACTTGGCGCAACTATTAAAACATCTCAATACCGCTTCGCTCAGAACAAATTATTATTAATAAAAATAATTGCAAAAAATACCGTCTCAAACTTAACCCAGTCAAAAAAAAAAAACCTCCCCAATTGCTGTTCCTTCGCTTCATTAATTAACTTATCAGTCGGCCTACAACCATCCGCGCACCCCACCTACACAACCCCACACACTCTGCTCATACTCAATTACACTTGTCGAATTTATCTTCTTCTACATCGCACACAAAAACCATGAAAACGCACACCAACCGACTATCCAACAAAATTGATTACCCACAATGGTTGAGACACGTTATGATCATCTCTTACATCTCGAAATAAAAATCACGTTCAACCAACGCAAGACGAAGAAGAAGATGAAGAAGCAGCAGCATCAGCAACAGCCAGCCACAACTGAGTGAACTCTGACCAGCAGCTGCAATCCATGGACACTCTTAGACATACTTTTGCTCCACTCTCCCTCCTCTACTCTCTCCAGGCCAATCAGGCTTTGCGGTCTAGCTAAGTGGTCCGCGAATGGATCCTCAAAGTCGGCTTTGATACGGCATAACTCGAAGGCCATCGGCCGTTAACTCGTAAAGCACGTCATTAAGATTGGCGGACAAAGCACTGGCGGGTAAACAACGCTCACAGACCACATCGCAAAAGAGCATCAAACCAATAATAATCAGCGTCAACTACTCACTCCACTAATCAACGATACAGAAAATTAATCAATAAAAATCCCCTTTAAAAAAATTGAGTAATTTTTGAAATTTTCTTAAAGTGGAGGAAGAAAAAAGCATCCACTTGAGAGTCGAATTGATGTAGCTACGAGCAAACCTAATTAGACACTGATTGATCGAATAGGCTTTAAGGACATCTCGCTTTCTTTTTCAACGCTCGTGTACCCCAACCAAGTCCTTGATGAAAAGCAAAAGTAGATGGAAGGTTTCCACCTGGCCTCGTGCCCGACAAAAAGATACTTCCTCATTGCCATTCGCCGCACGGCATCGGAGAAACGAGAGCACGAACACAGATTGAGATGGAAGCGGATGTGTACGTCTGCTGTATGTCTTCGCCCCATCTATCCACCTTGGCACGAAAAAGCAGCCAACAACGCTAACTAGCCACTTTAGCTTTTTTTATTATTATTTATTTTTTTTACCCACCTTGC
>JAQIWS010000911.1:0-14624 GCA_034696085.1 Stigmatogaster subterranea | reverse complement strand
AATGCTACGAATTGCCCACACAAACCCCACTTAACACTGTCAGACTTTAATTTCTTTCCAAAAGTGGAAAAATCATACTCCCTCCGTCTCAAAAAAAACACTACATGACGCAAAAATTTTGTCTCACAAAAAACACGACATTGCAAGTTTTGGCTAAAAAACACATTACCGACAAAATTTTCTTTGTATAATTGTCTTAAATAGCCTCCAAACACGTGAAATTGCCATTCGATGCCCAAGAAATTGTGTAAAAGCATCACTAACTGCATTGTTAGACAGTTTGCAATTTTTTCAAAAAAAAAATTTTCAAAAATTTTTGCATTTTTCAAAAAATTAATGATAGCTTGACGCTATTTGATGGTTAAATTTGATTTTCTATTGTTTCGAGAACTTATTTCAATAGTTGACACATCTTCAAATGCTATAATAAAATTGCAGCGGAGAAATTTCGATTTTTTGAAAAAAACGCGATTTTTGACTGTTGATATCTTGACGGTTAAAGCTTTTATACAACCAAAAATTGGTCAAAATAGTCCCCTAACGACCCTTTATTGGTAGAAATTACAACCATCAAAAAATATTAAGAGTTGCCAATAATGCAAGCAAAAAACGTCAATGTAGTGTTTTTTCTGAGACAGAGGGAGTACAAAATTGCGTTATTCTTCTTACTTTTTAAGCTTTCCAGATAATTGAAAACATCATTGTTAAATATGACAAGACAGCTCTTCTAACGAAATTTCAACCTTAAACCATAGCTCAAAATCAAACAGAATTCAATCTCGCCTTAAATATTTTGCAACCACAAATCATTGCAATCAAAATCACAACTCCGCACAATATTTGTCATTTTAAACATCGTACTAAATCGGTGACAATTATTCAGTTATAAATAATTTGGGTAAAGGCAACACAAATTGCAATTTTACAATTTTACAATGTCACTAAAGAAATAAAACAAGTAACCGGTACGGTTATAAATTCAACACAGAATTCACTAAAGTAAAATTTCCCACCAAAAAAATTTTCATACATTAGGATAATAATAACGATAAAGATGATTTTGATAGCAACAAAAATTGACACACATGGTAACTAAATTTGGCACCGAAAAATTTCTCACAAAACTTAACCGCAATATCTTCTGCCAGAAAACAGGCAAGTGTGACATAACTGTACACTGAAATCAAAAAGTTACACTTGTAAAACGACAAATCTCAAGGGATCAGGTAATACTCTCTTCGCGACATGTTCTATTCTACACGAGGCTCTCGTGCAGCACTAAGTTTGATTATTGCAGCGCTGGGAAATTTTCAAAAATTAGTACTAGAGAGCAACATCATTTACTATTGTCCCGGGGTAATATTTTCTTCGTTTAAATTACTTTTTACTTTAATTTAAACACAAAAGTAATAAATAGTTAACATTTTGTGATCAACCTAAAAGTTATACAGTACAAATTAGCAAAAATTAAAATTAACACGGAAAATAAATTTATTCTGCTCTGTGCGAAAAGGGTGAACGTAGTATCCAAACTTTAGCTAGCACAGCGTAAAATAATTTTATTCGCAAACACTTTCCTGGGTCAAAATCTTTATCGTAGAACTGTTAATGACAGAAAACGGATATACTGTACATGTCACAAAATTTTGAGAAATTACACGAATGACGTTACATTAGGTGTCATGACAGAAAAAGTAATAAAAATCAAACTGATTCGAGTTGACAGCAATGGTAATAAATTCGTCCAAACTGTCAAAACATTAACATAACAAAAGTGTATATTTTAGCTTATTATATTTTTGGAAATCAGTTTCTAAAAAATAGTGCTTAAAACTGATCAAGTACTATAATAAACAAATCTTACTTTTCGATACCGTGAGCTACTCGAGAACACACACTAAAACAAAAATAAACTAACCTAAATTTTTCTATAGAATAAAGTGTTAGAATTTTTGCACGATAAATGTCAACACCTTTTTGTACAGAAACTTTTTCAGTTCGTATTTTACAACTGTGCGAATTAATTACAGAAGTAAAAGCACCTTAAAAATAATATTAAACGTAAAAATCCCTTTTTGTACGGAGTACAATTTAAGCGCAGAACAAAATTACAAACCGGATGCAGTATTTTTAAAACGATAAATAAAAAAGGCCGATTTTGCTTAATGCGAAAATTTTCCAAATCTCAACAAACTGACCACATATTCCGGGGGCCAAGGACTTAACTTACTAATACAGAATTAAAATTTCAACGAAGCAAAAACGGTAGGATTTGGAGCAAAATATTGCCACATGATATGGTAATATTTTTGCTTTCCTATACTTCACTCCAATACTGGAAATGTGAATAAGAAAATACAGAAATAATTGTTTAATAACCAAAATTAATTAGAATAGAAGAGCATCAAGGGGCTTCACAACAAATAACTAGCAACATCTCGCAAAGGCTGCTACTGAGAATAATATCGCATGTGTAATCAAAATTTGACAACTTTTCTTTTTCTGTTACGAGTACTGTGGCAGACAGACCAGATGGTTGAACTAGGACAACGCTTATAATTGAACTCCAATACTTTTTCAATCATCCATCACCAATTTCCTTTTACATCATTTCTGGCTTCTAATTTTTGTAATTTCAAGTAAGAACTAATAAACTATAACCAAATATTACAATGGCAATTGAATGACGCAAGTAATGTGCATCATCTATCGTCCTCCACGCGACTAACAAAAATAAAAATTACGCCAAAGTACTTCGTTTATACAGTACTTTACGGCTTAATTTTCACTTTTAAGCATCAAAAAAATAACACCAAAACGCAGAAAAAAAAATCATATTGCGCCATGCCTTATCAAATGAAACCACGGGTGATAAAACATTTCATACTCGTAAAGTATTTTTAAACCAAAGGCTTCCCGCAGTGCAAAGGCTTGAATTCGAACATCGCTTGTTATTTTAAAAATCTAATCAGGTTTTGAATTAATTTACAATCAAGATCAGAAAAAAGTTAATAGTTTTTTTGTGTTTTTGTTGCACAGAAAATACCTGTCGCAGTTTGTATAAATTTAACTTGAATAGAATTTATTAATTAAACGCTGTAGAAGACAGTAAATTCTAAGCATCAATAACGAATTTCGTACGTTAAATATCACGGTGTAAAATTGTACACCGTACAAATTAATTGCACATCTATAACGGTTATTACGGTACTCAGCAAAAAACTTTTTCGTACATTCGTAGATCCAAAATTCCTAATAACGGCGAGATCTTAATCACTGAGCGATTTCCATTTTACTTTAAAAACATGGAAAGCAGACATTGAAGAATTTTACAAACGACAAATTACAATTACAAAAATATACAGTAGTAATGCTGGCTATATTGAGTTTTCTCACAATTCGACTCAATTTAAAGATTTGACCGATTTCACATACAAAAATTTCCCCAATAAAACCAAAACCTAACAATAAGTTTCGCCATTTCACACCACCGTGCGTTATACACATTCGAAACTCAAATTTTCAGAAATTTGAAAAATATACAACTAAATAATTACCATTTCCTACCTCGTAACTTCCCTAGCTGTGTGATTCATAGAGAATAGTAATGGATTTCATTTTAAAGGAATAACTTTTTTCCCCAGATTCTTCTAATAACAAGCTTCAGACTAGAATATTTTCTGCGATAGATATTCCATCCTGCACGAGAGCATGTGAAGCACAAAATTTGATTATTGTAGGAAAGTAATTAAAATTATTACCAGGGGGCGATTTTTCAATTAATTATACACGTTAAAAACTGTAAAAACATACGAAAATTTCTTAACTCTAGAAGAGTTATTTGACTTGTAAGCAATTGTCTTACAGTGGTCAATTGGACAAATTAATTGCTGATGAATGAGCGTGGTGAACCCAGCACAATGCAAAATAAAATAACTTAAAATTAAATCTTGCAATAAAGTGAAATTAAGTGAAATTAAGTCGAAAATATTCACATATAACTTATTCCACTTTTAAAGCCTGGAAAGTACACAAAATTCTGGGAAAGTGAGAGTAATGACAGTTTAACGTCGTGGGGCGACGCATACTTGTATGAGGACAAAATAAACAGAATCAGTTACATACGCAATTAAAAATTAAATAAAAATGTGACGGGAATTTTCTCGAATGGCCTGCCCCCACCCGCACAAAATACCGAATACTGAGATTCGGTCACTGTGGATCCGGTAATCTGCTGCTACCCCAGGAAATGAGCGCACACAAGGTTAACAATAACAAGAATGTATAATTCGATACTGCCACTACACCTGTGAGTTACTAATAAGTCACGTTCCCAACAATACGCAAATAAATACACTACAAAATACAAGCAATGCACATGAATGAACAAATAAATACGAAGAAAGCATCCAGAAACACAGATAAATCAATAGTTGAATAATGTTAATAATCAATAAAATACTGTAGATATTAAGTGAATAGTTACCAAGAAGGCAACTCGTAGAAATAAATATACAAATATAAACGATGATAAATCCTTAAACCTGGGTGTAACCCGGAAATAAGATGAGTCACTGATTATTCAAATGAGGTGCTTCGCAATGTGAAGCACCCAAGAAAACAAATTATTATCAACACTGGAATCTGACACTTATTTTAAGCAATAAAATGAACAACACTATGAATATATAATGAGGTGATAAAACATACAACATGAAAACGCAACAAACAGATCTTTCACAAATGACGAACTCAGCCCTTTCCGTGTTAGCTCGACACGGTAAAACATAAGTTTAAACACAAAGGAAATATCGGTCAAATGCCGATATTGGGGAGATATTTGCAAATAAACCTTTAAATCCGGACAATACCGGATATAAGGCCTGGAACCCAATTGAACACGCAAGCCGCTAAACCCAGGCACAAAGTCGTCCCGAGCCCCAACCCGTCATACAAAACAAAGCACACAAAACATTTATCAAAGCAAAGTGGAAGGCTGCTTCGCAAAACGTTTGACTCACTCACTGAAGGCGGTTTACCCCTTTCTATTTGGCTAATAAACACTTAAATAGGCCCTCCTGAATCAACTGGATTCACGTCGCAATCTCCCAACGTCCTAGTCAAGCGTCCCCAATGTCGAACTACGATGCAATGCTCCTGAGCTAAGCCTTGCACGAGTTTTTATAAAGAAAATAGGGCTATTCCATTTCAAAACGAGGCGGGAAACCCATACCCCCTCTAGTGGCAGAATCAGGCAGATCAGCGCCCTCTAACGGGAAAATACCCGTTCAATGACGCTACAAGTCACTTCGTTACAAAAAGATCTAATGTAGCGAAATTATACATGTTAACTGCATCAAACAATTTTACAACTGTAGCTATTACAGAATAGTTGGAGAATAAGCACCAGCAGTGATGAAAAGTTTATATTATTAATTTCCGACCATATACTTAAAAAAATTGCACAACTTGCAGCAAACAGCTTCACAACTTTATTTGCAGTCTTCAAAGCCTTGTGAGATTGAAACTACATCACATACCTTAATTAGTCAAGGTGAAGTTTCTTATACAGTATACCGCAACTTAATGTTCAAATTATTAAAATATCAAATCAGTAGCAATTTTAAATTGTCAAAAATTAAACATCGTATTCTGTACAAATGCAATATTAATTTTCATGTATGTACTTATAATATCACTGTGAATTCCAACTAAAACAAGCAACAAATTTATCCAGGTGAGCAACTCAGAAAAAAGCACCACTAATTACAACCACCAATTTTACAAGACTAAAATTGTTACTATAAATACTGTAGTTTCCTTCCCACAATTACAAGACAATAGCATTGGCGTTATACACGGGTAGAATGTTAACGTCACCTAGACATGAGGTCATCGGGCGTTTCCACGTCATTTACAACAAAATTTTCGAGTATTTGTAAACTAGCGCAAGTGTTGAAAAATGTCCAACTAACAATAACACCAAAAAATACGACAAAATACGACTTTTATCAGCAAAATTAACCTGATACACAGAGAGTAGCTTAAATTTTGTTTACCAATTCAACAGCTGAACTATTCGTCTTCAAGCAAATGGCTTTGACAGTAGACATCGCGAGCGCAAAAATGAGTAAATGAGTCATGTTAAAGAATAAATAATAGCCTAGCGCACAATTTGCTGGTCGAGCTGCATTTTATTTACTTTGACAAACAGCAATTACGCATGCGTAATGGGAAAAGCAAACAATAAGGCATTACCTTGAGTTGCTCCTTCTCTATTTTCAAAGCAGAACATTTTGCAATGATAGTAGGCTATTGTACATATTGCGACATTCGATGACGCTTCAGCACGTTGTTATTGATATAGTTTAACCTACTTCATTTTGTAGAGCATTATTGACGCAATGTTTTATTGATGATACTGAGCTTAATTCATAAAGTTCAACGGCATTTGCGGATTTGTACTGTGAGTATTTTTTTTAAGTGGTCCGCGCATTGTCTCCTTTGAAATATCATTTGTTTACCTATGAAAACACGCCTAGTCATCACGAGTGCTTCAATTGCATGACTTTCACAGCTCTGCAGGAGATCATTTTTCACTACATCAGTACTGTTAAAGTCAACCTCTGACATGAATACCCCTGGAAAGCAATGGGCGATCGGTAAATTTCATTTGTGGGTAGGAACTGTAGGTTACGGTGAGTTTCCCCGAAAATGAAGGAGTATCTCAGACTGTGGCAGTTTATTTATTTACGGTATCTTGGTCGATACTATTACGGTAACTTTTACTTTTCTTACTTTGGAAATTACAGTCTACCAGGTGTAAAATCCCCTGGTGTGAAGGTGGAGATGAGACTCAAGGGCAGTTTTAGACCTGAGCTAAATGGAACAAGGATGCCGACCTCTCGACCCGAACAAGGACGCAAGCGACCTATCCCGACCACGTGGGTGATCCATGGGCCCGGCCGCTCACTTGTGGGACGAATAAATGACGTTTGAAACCCAACGGAATCTTTATTTATTTGCTATGCGGGTGCAGCAAGGCCGCACGTCACAAAAAATAACATGTTCAATTAGGTTTAAAAGTCAACAAAGAATGACGCTGGATTGCAAATATCATCACTAGATATCAGTAATTAATTACACAACTTATTACCATATAAACACAACAAACAATGCAAAAAAGCAACAATTGTAATAAAACATATCCTCGCTATTTAAACTAGAAATAGAAACATCACAGAATAATTTTGCTCGAGATTTCGGCAAAATAATTGTCTTTTTTTTTTTAATTATTAAATTTTACAATTTCAATCTATGTGCAGAAATTCTGATTGCAATTGTAACATTTACACAAATAAATATTGGGCCAGTAATGCAATTAACCGCTTAATTTTATTTTTAAAGTTTCTAAGAGACAAAATAAAACGGTGGGTAATTTGGGTAATTACCTAGTTCATTCGCGCATCATGCTATTATAAAAATCTAAATATTTATCTACCAATAAATTCAGACGGCACCACTTAATTATGTTACACAGCTTTTAACGAATTTTTTTCAATACTTCTTCAATTAAACCAATAATAATTTCAATAATTTTCACTTCTACAAATACCTATAAAGCTTCTGTAATTTTTTCGAACAAAAATATCAGTCAGTTAAATTTGCGCGATGTGGATTATTTTGAGGAGTGCCAAACTGCCAAAAAAAAAACAATGGTAATTGCGCTGACGCAATGACAAAAATAATTTTTGACTCACAACATTCTCTTAAAATTAAATAGTAAATTACTTTTAGAAGTTGAAAGGTCGAAATTGGAATTGGTAATCGAGCATAATAATTAAAAGACGGACTTACAAATGGTATAAATACTTTTAGGTTAACACAAACAAAAAACCTGTATTACGGAGAAACATTAACCACTAATCTTTTTCATTCTCAAATTCTTAACAAGTGTCGTTAAAGCTGACGAACTTCAACTTTCAGAATGAATTCAAGATTAGTGTATTTTTAAACAATTTTCAGCAAATATTGGAATTAATTAGTTACTACCCCACGCAAAACAAAACAGATTAATCAATTCAAAATCAAACGTTTTGACCTAACGTTAAGATGCTTTGCCAAGTGTCATTCCTGTCAACATAAATCACACCATCGGCTGCACTTTTGCAAGTTAAAATTAAAAGCAGCATCAATGAGCAAAACAACAAATACCGTAATCAAAAATTATTTTTCACTAAAATTAAGCAACGTCAAATAAATCTTCAATAGATCGAGCTAATGGATAACCGACAACACATAACAACGATCAAATTTTGCGGTGCAAATCGCGGAGAAAGTGGAGGTTAAGCTTATTCAATTCACCTTCACAAACTCAATTCGATCACTTAAACTGACTTATAATAGCACCATTATCAGTAATATAACAAAAACTAAACGTTAAACATCTTCAAACAACCCTAAAATATTTACTTCCAGCCCTAGAAAACACCCGACGCGCGGAGTGTGAAAAATGACCAAGTACGTCACACAGCACATCTCATGAGCGCCACTGTGGGTCAAAACGGTGAACTACTATTTCCCAAATTTGAAGCAAGTCATTAAATGATATTGCAATCAATTCAGGTAAAGACAGTAACAACTGTGCCCGCTGTTTAATAAAAGCAAATTGTTCGTTTGTAAAAGGTACAAAATAGCATTCTAAAGTAAATGAAGCTAGCTAGAAAGAATGACACATTTCGGATTAATGTACGGTATTGACATTAAAATAATATCGTGTATAACTCACATTTTTTTTTCGTTGTTAACTTTTAGGTTAATGCAACAACAGCGTGCTAAAACACTTCAACACATACCACAGTTGCAAATTAAGTGCGTAATTAGTAATTTACAAATTGCGCTAGGCTATACTCCATAATGTAAATAATCTAATCATTTGATTGAAATCTTAAAAGATACAAAAAGTTTTCCACGCATACACACTATAATTTATAGAGCTAATACAAATGAGAAAAATTCTTTACTGGAGATAAATTAGTGGTAACTGAAGAAGATTTTTACAGGTACAAAGGCGGATTCACAGTGCTGTGCTGTATAACCGTCACTTTTCCGAAATTAAGTACGTAGTATTTCACATCGCATTTAATTACCTTAGCGTCATTTTGCCTAATTCTGGAAAAGTGAAAATTTCACACAAACAAACGTAAACACATAATTGCAAATTTTTCCGTAGGTAAAGAATTAAACAAAATTTAACAAGAAAAAAAACCCAAACGTGTAACATTAATAATTTTTACAGGAGCACTATCACTATCAGGCATATGGTGAATTAAAAGTGTTAAACATATAAAATAAACTGAATCCCGGGCAAAAACGGTTCCAAATTTAGGAAAAACCGATGCAACAATTGAGCCAAATTTACAGCACACATCAAAAATATACATAGAGCTGCACTGTATGTTGTGATCAAGTTTAAAGTTCGAAAATCATACATTTAAATTCGTGATCTACGAATAAGCCACAAATTTAATCTCGCACAACACTCGTTATTTTAAAAATTGAATAAATATATATTCAATGTGAAACTAATAATTTTTGTTGAAATTAAAAATACAATTTAAGGAATTCAAGTTGAAAATGTTAAACCCGACATAAGAATAGAAACTAACAGATTGAATTAAAAGTAGTTTTTACACTTGCACACCTGCACTGAAATCGTGCGAAATTTTAAAGACAATCTCTGATAGGAATGCCCCGGAAAGTAGAACGCAGGGACAGTCAATTTCACTTTTCGGTTCTACTTGTACTTCCCCCTGATTTTCAGGGGCATTCCTTCCAGACGACGACTTGTACACGCAATTGAAAATTTTGAATATTAACAATGCTCAGAACTGGATAAGTATGTTATCATTATGAGCCCCTAGGCATCAACGTTTTGGTTGTGTCATCACAGCAATAAAATTTACAATTTGCTTTGCCCTGAAAATTATTAAACTTATTCTTTCTTGATTTCCAGGTGAGATTAAGGCTTGTGGTGTGCGTAGTGAGGTTCCTTACAAGTTGAGTTGTGGGATGTACTGCACAAGCACCCAATTCAGGAATACAATGCAGATACTTGTCCATTGAGTAACATCGACATAGGTATTCAAACTAAACCATTTTTAGTTTGAGAAATTACTTTCCGGTATTTTATCTAACAATCTGTTGCCGCTATGCGTAGTGTTTTATGTCACTCCAACAGGTAAAAATTAATTAAATTGGACACACGAGAACGAAGTTAAGCCGTTAAGAAAGGTTGAATGAATTTAATATTAATTTTCATCAACGCACGTAACGAAAAAATACACGGTGTGAAAATTTTATTCGGTGGATATTATTTTCTCTTTTTCCACCTGAAAAATGCAAGAAAAATACAATTTAGTTTCTTTGTCTCACACCAAAAATTTAAATTTGTCTAAAACCCAAAGTATAATGCAGCATTATAGTGTTCGTCCTGTAGGATGCACAATAGTTACGATATATTAAAAGCAAGACTTTATGCGGGTTAAACTGCACAAGTAATATCTCGCATCAGCCAATTCAACGAACTACTGAACAAGCTCACAGGTACTTCGTTATAATTTGTTAATAAATAACATTTGTCTAAATAGTCAAGAAAAATCTTCTGGTTAGAAGCTACGGAGATAACTAGTAAAAGAGTAATATCTTAGAATTTCACACACTGTTAAATAGAGTTAAACAAAAATTATACATTAATACCATCATACAAAATTGAAACCAATGATATGAGTTTGACGGGTATAACTAATTTTTACAGTAAGAATATGAAAATTCTTTACTGAACACAAATTAGTTGTAACTGAAAATTATTATTGGTAGCAATGCGGATGTACAGCTGTAAAATTATCACTGGCTCGAAAGTAATTTTATGATGCAAGTACTTGGTCATTGGGCCCAAATTCTGGACAAATGAAAATTTTAGCAAATATATGTAAACAAAATTCATTTATAGAAAATTAAACAAAATTTAACTGGAAAAAAATATTCATACTACGGTATGTGAAATTAATCACGACCACATTTGGTTTTCCAAAACAAGAAATAACGCAGCAGTAAATGAGCAAAATTAATTACAGACATCAGAACACATTTGATCAGCTTTATGCACCGTTCAAAGATCATTTTTAAAACTCGTAAAATAATCAGCACAATGCGAGATTAAAGAGTGAGCACAAATTTTATCTCGCATAATGCACCAATAATTTTTTCTGTCGATATTCATCAGCATTACAAAAGACAAATCATATTTCGTAATCAAATTCGACCAATTACCTTGTCATCAAATCTCTTAAAATTACAAATAGAAAAACCCACGTTATATTAGTACGTGCAGTTAAGAGAATTTAAGGAAAGAATGAGCCGTGTTATCTCGAAACTGCTGTAAAAATATCAGGAGTTAACGAGAAATTAATCAAAAAATTAGTAAAGTGAGGAAGTCAATTTTAAAACTATACGGTTTTAACAAGGGACACTTCAAGACCAGAGTACAGTAAGAAGTAAAATGTGCACCAAAACAACAATTTTGCTCGTAATTTCGATATTAAAACAAGATATATCCAAAAAAATAATATTCTAAATGCGCAAAATATTGATAGAAATTTTCAACACGTTAACTTTTTCTCTGATAGAAAATTCAATGTAGCGATTTTTTCACATAAAAACGTAGTAAAATGTCTGTAATTGGAGTAAAAAATGCAACATTAAAAATGAAAACCAATCTATTGCGATACGTTTAGACGGATTACATTCTAAACTAACATTATAATTTTCGCTTCTTAATAAATATTTTTGAACATATGAGTATTGATATGGTCATTCATTATAGCCATCAAATAACTCTTTACATTTACCAGTTCAAACTCAATATAAAGAATTTTCACAAAAAAAACTTCGTTAGACAAGATTAAAAATTGCCACATGGTCACCAACCAAATCGATTAATGGGTTCAAAACTCCGAGGTCGTGAGAGCGGTAGCTACAAACGATTGTAATGTAAGCAAGCAAATAAATCCGCCGTAATTTACTTTCCATGCGATACTGAAAGCCAAATGAACACTCAAATTGCTAAAATTAGTAAATTATGAATTTAACAGCAATACGAAATTAACAAGAATTAAACATGTATAATACACAAATGCAAGACTAATTTTTGTGTACATGAAACGTTCACATTACTGAACGACCAAATGAGAAACTCAAAATACCAAAAAATATTATTAATCACAACCAACAACTTCACAAGAGCAAAATTATCTCTCTACATGTTTTCTTTCAGTCACATTTTTTTAAAAATAAAAATTGCCTTATTAAAATTAACAATTAACAAATTCCACAATTTCACTTTTATGTGCAAGAAATTATCAAACTTATTAATTAATTATCAATATTTTCTTACGTGTACATTTAGAGATTTATAAGGCTCATGCACACTAGGTTAAAGCTTGCAATAGCACTAGGTACAATAGAATTTTGTTCGAAATTACTGAGTAAAATTACAAATAAAAATGTAATTATTGCTTAAGTCTCAATAAGTTGAATTTGTCTGCATTTTCTCAGTTAAAAAAAGGTAATAAAATTAAAACTTAATAAAACCATTGACGCCTGTGACGACGGGTGCGAGGGAGAAAATCGAGCGAGTTAAGGCTAGCGATTAATGGCGGCTAGCGACTAGGCTTCGGAATGAGTCGTACGGCCTTCGACGTACCAGCAGCACAGGCGCACACTCGCGATGTCCAGAAAGGCGCGCGGTTGAGACAGAGGCGAACTTTGCAGGAAATCTTCCTTGGGGCACAATTGTGAAGAACACCTACAACTTAGAAGGGAGGAAAAACAGGCAAAAGTACAGAAAATAGAATGAATAGTACAGTGGTATACGAAAAACAGAACGAGATCGTCGCTAAGAGCGAGAGCGTGCTTTAGGTGATTGTTACATCAGCGTAATCGTAATCGCAACAAGTGACGTAATACTTTATAAGTGCAAAATCAAACTGAATTGAAGCGCCTTCTGGTGATCGCAACAACGCTATTTGCTGAATATCACGCACAAAATATATTCGAAATTCGATTAAAATTTAAAACTACAGCTAAATCATTACCACTCTCCGTGCAAAAACTTTATTCTGGGGAGAGAGAGTAATGAATGTAACATAACGCAGATGAACGATACCGATTTTATTTTTAAACAGTGTTGAAACTAAAAACGCTTTGCTCTTTTGTAACGTGGCGTGGCGCTAAAAAACGCGTCACGTTACGAGTTATGATTAATTGTCAGACGTCATTAAGTGACTGGTATAAAAGGGCCGACCACCCCGATTTTTGTAGAACTTTTGTTAGTTACTAGAAATAAATCACGTTAGTTAGACTTGAACCTTGACTTTGCGACACGCGACTTTACGAACATCCTCGACCAAACGACCCTAACTACGGCTAGTTACTAACCTCGTTCATCCTCGATTATCTGTGGTAAACTATTTCCACAAACAGAAAGCAACATTTTTTTACCAAGTGGGAGATACCGCACGTTTTCATTCAAAGATATTCTAAATCAACCAGTCTCAAGCAACGCTACATCTGATTATTGCAGTATTAACACAGTAATAAAAATTAAAACTAGGGAAAGACGTCGATTAAGTAGTTACTAATTTCCAATAATTTATTCTTCATCTCAAGAATTTTTGCTTCGTATCAAACCTACAGTATGCTGCCAAGACGACGTAATCAAAAATATCGGTAATGCATTTGGACTCGTGATAACTACCAGAGACAAAGTTGTACAATTTCATTAGCAAAACGTGTAATGACACCAAAAAAAAAAAATCTTATGCCCTCACCAAAAGAATAAAATTGACAGTTGTCGTGCGAAGCATCAAATGCACATAAAATTGAACCGACTACTTCCACTGCTTCCTTTAAAGCAAATTCGTTTATTTAATCTGGGGACTGATAATCTTTTCACGCCTTCGCAATGTGTAAATGCGCGATAATGAAGTTTGATTTTTCCCGTGTGTTCTACACCGCAAACTGTATCAAGGATCCAGACGTCGTGGAGATTTCTACTCAAAATTCAACTGAAAACAACGGAGGTCTCTTTACATCTCTTATTTTCAATTTTGCTGTACGTCGAAGGAGTACTTGGTTTTTTGGAGAATCTAACTGCAGAAAAGCTAGCACGTCGCTGCCCTGTACGACTGGAAAGCTAATATTTTGCTGCAACTACATGCGGGAAAGCCAACTCTTTCATTGTTTATCTATTGTTTTGGTTCGCGCTAAGCATTGTGGTTCATGTTGAGCACCATTAGATCACCGGAAATGCGTTAACATCACATGCGCAGAGGCAATGCGCGACGCAATTCGTTCTCACATCGATGGCGGATTACATAACGTTGTGCTACTTTTATAACAAAATTTGGTACTACGTGTGATTTGTTAGTGGAACCAGAGCGTAGAAATTGACTTTTAGCAGTAAGGAGTATTATGTGATAAATTGAAGTTCGTTAAGTATTACAATTATGCAAATTTTGACTGAGTTCAAGTGCATGATCGAGTTATTGACATTTGGGAATTTA
>JAQIWS010000910.1:0-14626 GCA_034696085.1 Stigmatogaster subterranea | reverse complement strand
GCCACGTTTACGAACGTTGGTTCCGAACCGTAAAACTCAATCCGTTCATATGTTTGATAACAACAAATAATCGAACAAAGTATTAAAACAAAAACCCATAGTATTCTTATAATCTTCGGTATTGACGAGTTAGTTACCAACTGAAATTCGGGTAATAATTGTGATGTATTGAAGCCGGAAATTTCTTTTCTGATGTAATGACGAATTTGTCTTTTGAAAATCTTATTGACAACATTAATAACGGGCATTTTTCAGTTGAAGAATTCTTCTACAAGTACTCGGAAGGTAACTCGACTTTGTAAGGTGATGTTTACGATGACAAATGAGGAAATGATCCTTTTTTCTAGAATGAATAGCTAGCTTCTGTTATGACAGATAGTAACGTTGGTAATTCAATTTTCTCTAATGGATCGTAATTGTCTTAATGGCCTGGCAGTCATTTAATTGGATTGGTAATATTTCTTAAAATAAAAAATACTGTAAAAGGATTAGGTCTCGGAATCGCGTGACAATCACGTAATTGTAAATTGAAGCAATTTTTTAAAAACTGAAAACCAGTTACCTGAAAATTAAAAATAGTAGAATCATTGTTACGTGAAATGTAAGGAATAAAATAAAATATTTAAATTACACATTTAAAAAAGCGTAAATTTTTAATTAAAGAATTTTTTAAGTGTGATTTAATCGTAAAATAATTAAAAATACGTTATATAATTCACGTTTGAGTCCAAAAAGAACGATGAACGCGTGAAAAAAAATCTGTGTCGTTGTCGTGTTACACGACAACGACACAGATTTTTTTAAAAATTCTTTAATTAAAAATTTACGCTTTTTTAAATGTGTAATTTAAATATTTTATTTTATTCCTTACATTTCACGTAACAATGATTCTACTATTTTTAATTTTCAGGTAACTGGTTTTCAGTTTTTAAAAAATTGCTTCAATTTACAATTACGTGATTGTCACGCGATTCCGAGACCTAATCCTTTTACAGTATTTTTTATTTTAAGAAATTTTACCAATCCAATTAAATGACTACCAGACCATTAAGACAATTACGATCCATTAGAGAAAATTGAATTACCAACGTTACTACCTGTCATAACAGAAGCTAGCTATTCATTCTAGAAAAAAGGATCTTTTCCTCATTTGTCATCGTAAACATCACCTTACAAAGTCGAGTTACCTTCCGAGTAGAAGAATTCTTCAACTGAAATATGCCTGTTATTAATGTTGTCAATAAGATTTTCAAAAGACAAATTCGTCATTACATCAGAAAAGAAATTTCCCGCTTCAATACATCACAATTATTACCGGAATTTCAATTGGTAACTAACTCGTCAATACCGAAGATTATAAGAATACTATGGGTTTTTGTTTTAATACTATGTTCGATTATTTGTTGTTATCAAACATATGAACGGATTGAGTTTTACGGTTCGGAACCAACGTTCGTAAACGTGGCAGTAAGTGAAAGAGAAACAACTGACTTTCGGGAAATGATATTAGCTAATTTGTACAACGAGGCCTATTTGCCTTTTTGGCCAGTAGGCAGTGATAATAAGACCATTGATAACGTACTGTACTGTAGCAGTCCTTTGCCAATGCTATTGAGACATTCCGAAAGCGCGATACAAAATCTGACTAATCTATGGTTGGCATCGAATTCGACGGTTCATATTAAAAATCTAAGTATCGAATACGTAAGTACGATAAATTGATTTTGAAATAAACAAATAATTACAGTGCAAATTTTAATATTTTAGAACGGCAAACTCGTCAGTTGGGTGGTTTTTAACAATAACACAGTTGAGCGATCCAACAATGAAAAATATTTTAATTGGACAGAAAAGATCGCGTTACAAGGATTATTGAGTGTCGTAACAATAGGTTAATATTTTAAATTGTTGATTTTGAAATATGATTGTTTTAATTGTTTTTGTGTATAGTTAACCCAGTGAAAATTGGATCAAAACTTAATCTCGTTCTGAAAAAAAGTGGCTTGTGTTCGTTTCAATTAGCCGTGGTAGGCAAAGATTATACTTACTACTTGTGATGCAGAAATCATAAACTTTTACTTTGCAACAATGTGAAAATGTTTTCGTAGCTGTTCCTGAAAGATGAGTTAGTACCTTTTCGTTATTCGCTAAAAGGACGATTTGGAATTACCATAGACGTAAAATTATCAACAAAGCAGGTTATAGTGAAGTAGTTAGAAAATAAATTAATCTTCCATAACAACATTTCGTTTCTATTCCCAGTATAATTTTGTTAATACTCACAAGCGGCGGTGTGAAGTAAATAACGAAAAAATTACGCAATGCTACTACCGGTGTCTTAACAAAAGATATAACACGGTGAACTGCTCGTAAGTTTTCAATTTGAATTATTACGTTACTCCGTGGTTATTATTTTTTCAATATTTTAAATATTTGAACAAGCAGATTTCCATTTATGCAAACAAGTGCTAACTTGAAAGATTGTAGTTTGGTTTTAAATGGTTCGAACATGATCAACAAATATCTAGAAGTTAAGCAGATGTTGTTGGAGACATCCCCAACTTTCACTTGTGGATGCCCGCGACCATGTAAACATTTATTTTCACGTGTCGATTTACAAAAGTATCACATAGACGACAAAACTATTATGCATTTTCAATTTCATTTGAATGATCCTTACACCACAATATTTGATGAAGTACCTACATATGACACAATAAAATTGATAATTGATATCGGTGGAAACATCGGTTTGCTTTTGGGATTATCACTTTTGTCTATTATTGAATACAACCAATTTGGAATATTTTATCTACAGAACAAACTGACTAAAAAATTAAACCGCAATAACAAGACAGAAAATTACCTACTGTCAAAATGTCGGGCAATTTTGACTTCAGTTAAAAAAACCACCGACGCTAAATCAATTTTAACAGCCAGTAATAATTCACCATCACTGTGGAAAATAATAGTCGCAGTACTCTGCGCTGTATTAACAATTGATATGATATATGAAAAAGTGTTATATTATTTACAAGATCCTTTTAGAATAAGCGTTACGTTAACCGAAGAAAGAAAAATTTACGTTCCAAATTTGGTACTGTGCGGAGAATCTGCGAAAGTTTTTATGTGGCGAACGGCAATGGAGAAGCAAACTGGGATCCCTCCTTGCAAATTGCATTTTCTCGACTTGATCGATCTGCTGATACGAAAAGTATCTCTGGATGATTTATGGGCAGCAAGAACTGTAGGGTTGGATGATATCACTCTTGCTGGTTTTGAAAGGGTAAACGGTATTGACGTGAACCGTGAAGTTATTTATTGCATTGTATCAACTTTTTCAGGTAAATTCCGGACTGAAATTTCGCGTAAATCGCAGTGAAACAATAATGCATTCCGGAACATGTATCGAGTATCTATTATGTAAGTAAATTATTGCATATACTGTAAATTACTGTATATACCCAGTCCGCAGTTTAATTTCGAGGTGTAATTATTTCTCAGGGCCATATCAATACGTCGGTGAAGCCACTGGATATCAGTTTAGTTTAGATGCAATTGGGAATAGGGACTGCTACGATGGATTATTACAGGTAGATTTTGTTATTTAATTTTATCACACTAAACTAATAATAATAACGATTGTAAGCTGTATCTACGGCCACACAACGCAAAGATTTATTCCATACTTCTCAGTCAAAGGAACGTCTTAGCCAACTTTATAGGATTTGTTGCATTTAGAATGTTCACAGTAACAATTCTGATTGTTAAATGCTTTGCTTTTCCAAATCATTTGATGTGTGTAATCTAATAGGTGCGAAAATTGAATACAAACAATCGGCCGTGTTTCGAGGTAACAGGTGACTTTGAGGCTTGCAAGAGTAATTGTATAGAAGAAAAGATTCAAAAATTAATCAAATGCAGGTAATACCTAAAATTTACAATTTATTTCTTATAGTTCCGTGTTATTTTTTAAAGGCTACCATTTATGAACGACGTAAAATATTCATCGTGTAACAATGCAACAACTGCTAAAGAATCTTATTCGACTTTTATGAAAATTGCAATTCAGACTGATATTTTAAAAGAGTGCAGGTGTTTCCCTGCGTGTGAAAACATCGTTTATCAACCGTTTCTTTATTACGACGAACCGGATATTCCAAGCACTACTCAATATGCATTTCCTCTGTCTAATTTTATGGAGAATTTTAATGAGGAATCCGCGTACAATTTTGTAGGTTTGATTTGTGACACAGGAAACACTATTGGTATTACGGTGGGTTTGTCTGTGTTGTCGATGATGTATCTGACGAGTGGCAACGTTGCGAAATTAGTTGCTGCATTAAAATTAAAATGTACTAAGTTGTAAACAATCATCTAATAACATTCACGCTGCAATTATTCGTGTATACTCTTAATTACCCTATACTTTCACGTGTATTATCAATTCTTTGACCTCAACTTCAATAATAAATTACCCTAAAAATAACTGGCTTGTTTTACAAAAAGACTTTTTTTCCGAGAAAAAGAAGTGAAAATATTTCAGTAAGTATTTTTAGGCACTCTGTAACAAAGCGCAGTTTAACAAACCCATTAAACATTATTTTTAAATCTACGTCACATCACTTTCTAATGTAACGCGTTAGCTTTCAGACCAAACTAATTCCTCCACCATTTATCACAATCACAGAACGCTAAATCTTTTTATTGCTTATCGACGCTTTCTCGCGAAGCCGAATCAATCATCGGAAAAATATCTTTACCATAAATTTCTTATCAGTTCTCGCAACTGTTGTTGTACACCGAGAACAAACTAATCCCCTTTCCGTCTTAAATCCTGGATATCCTTAATTCTCCTCCCATTGACCTTAGCTCTCCCCTTTTGACCTCGAACTTGCTACTTTTAACCTCATACAATAAATCCGCTAAATCGTTTTATTGCTGCAATCAAATCAATTGAAGATCTTCTACACTCTTAAGCTTAACAAAATATAGTTACAAAACAAAATATTGAAGGGATTTACGGTCTACAAATAATTAATAATCTCAAAAATGGATTTAAAACCTCAAATTTGCCAATCAATAATTTTGGCGCCAAGAAGACATTGCATCATTCTTTGTTTTTACCATACACAGTGTGATAAGATATTGGGTTTTTAGAAAATGTAGAGGCAAGAGGTGCTCTTGGTAGTGATAAATCTCGTGTTGATAAAATTCTCTTGAATTTAGTAATTAAGATAATAAAGTTAACTGTAAATTCAACAAGTTGTAACTAGAAAAGAGTGTCCACATGTTTCTGAACGTGTGAAAAAGTTTGTTAATGATTCCTTCACTACTAATAATATCAGCAATTGACGTCAATTCACCTGTATAATAAATTATCAGACAATGTCATTGCTTTGTTTGATATATGGCATAATATTGGATTTTTCTATTAGGGGAACCAAGGCGAGGGAAATTAGTGAAGATAATTCAGATTTATTTACTTACTTTCTTTATTAATATTGGGTAATACTCGTAAACCCAAAAAAACAGCTTTAATCCACTTTATCAACTTACTCCAATACACTGTCGCCATCTGGTGACGACATATCGAACTATCATTCCATTTCGCAATACTGAATTATTTTACATTCCAGCATTCCCTTTTTAATTCCACACCAAGACAAAGTTATTATTAAATTAAATCCACTATTAGCAATTTTTTAACCTCCACAAAACGCAAAAAACTCAAATTACATCTACTTACTCGACACGCATAACCGAACAAACCCCCGAATGACGTCAAATTCCAGGAAAGTGGATGACCTAGAAAAACTCGATTACAATCTCCTGGACTCATAGTCGACCATCTTTGATTATTTTCGTGACATTTTTTAACTCGACATCAAACCTCGGAAATACACAACCACGGTCGGGTTTACGGTAAGTCACGTTCACTAATTCCACCTGTAAATACCATTCCAGGCTTTTATCGTGACATTTTCGCGTTTAACCCGCTCGTCTCCTTTCATTCCGCCGACCGCCATCGGACTACGCAGTTTTTAGCGATGTGTAAAAGTTGAGCAACGGAATTATGAGGAAAAATGCGGTTTTTTTCACGACCGGTCGCGAATTATTACTAACCTAGTTTGGGGGTATATTAGTATTTTTATTTGAATTACTTTTTTTCGAGTTATTTGATGATTTAGATTGAAATTTGATTTTTTTTTCCGCGATGATTAATAATATTTTTTTGACTTTTTGTGAATTTTTTGTTTCAAGGATAAATGTAGATTATATTTCACGGTTGAGTTGGTTTGTAGAAAATTATCGCAATTTTTCAATTTTTACACGTTAAACTCAAGTTGTTTATTTTTTCCCCGACTCTAAAATCCGAGTTATTGCAAAATCGATTTTTTGTCTTTTAGTTTAAATTGCGGTTTTTACCGCGCATGCCACTACGTTTTTATCTACTTTTCACCAACATAATCCTTACTTAATCCTTAAATCCTAAAAAAAATGAAAAATTTGACTTAATTTTAAAATTTTCCGTTTTTTATGTGATTTTATTTCCCATCTTTTCTGGTTTTCCCATTGTAAAATTATAATTTTCACTTCCACTTCTCAATTTGAAAACAAATTTCCAATTAAATATCAATTTTATTCTACTTATTTTTTTCAATAAAATAAAAATCTATTTCCCAGAATTCAATTTTAAACGTGAAAAAAAGGAGTTCCGTGAAAAATAGTATTATTTCAATCACGGTAAAAACAGGTTACAACTTTTTTTTTTCTTTTTGCGGTTATAAAACTCGTTGAATATTAAAATTTCAAATAAGGCGAAGCTGAATAACTGGTATGGTGAGGAATAAAGTAAAATAAATATACAAAAACAAATCCCTCAAAGCATTTTCTTACAAAGTGTTTTTCGGTCGGTTTTCTCAAGCGGCCTTGAAAAGAGTTTTTCGAGATTGCGTTTCAGAAATTTTTTTTTTTTTGTAGTGGATGAGTGGTTGTGGAATGAAATTATTCTTATTTTAGTTTTTTTGGGAGTGGATTTAGTAAAGTTTTATGAGGCAAATTGAAAAATATTGGTTTTTTGGGTCGAATTTTGGATGAAATTTTTGGATTTTGGTTGATTTTTTGTTGTAAAAATTTGGATTTTGTGTTTTTTTTGTTGGATGTGTTGAAATAAGTTTTTTACTGGAAATTGAAAAATTTGTGTGTTTTATTGAATTTTAATCGAATTTTTGGATTTTTTTGATCGAATTTTTGGATTTTTTTGATCGAATTTTGATCGATTTTTTTGGGTTTTTGATGAATTTTGACTGATTTTTTGGGTTTTAGTCAATTTTATATTCAAAAACATCCTTATTTTCAATTTATTTCAGTACATATTCCATTTTTCAAAACAAAAAACTCCAAAATTTCAATTTTTCATCAAATTTTTACCAAAAAAATTTTTTTTTCAAACTCCACCTTCAAAAATTTTAATTTTAATCTACTTTATCACAAACAACCCTTCCCAAAACATTCCCCGATATTTATCACTAATTTACGACTTTTCCCCCACTCACTTCCCCACTTAACTTTCACAACATTCATTTCACTCAATTACATTCTAATTTTACCCACCTTCATTAATTAATTAAAACCTCTCATAAACATTAATTACAACCTTTAAAAATAAAAACACCACCTAAAACAAACGTACTAACTGAATAAACATTTTTAACACAAATTTTTCACCCAACTTCCTCAAAAAATTACCTCAAAAAATATTTTATCCACCTTCTCTTTCACTACATTTTTCCTGTTTACTCATTCAAATATTCTATTCATTGAGCAATTTCCACTGATCTATTATTTACTCATCTTTATTCATCGCCTAAACTTGTTTACTTCCACCCACGAAACAACATCCCGCAACAAAAAACCTTAACCCTAACCTTAAGCCTAACCGTCAAAAACCATCAATTACACGTTTTAAAACTCGAACCAAACCACGAAGTGTTTATAGCAACGATAATTGATTTAAGTTTAGTTTTACTAAGAAATTTGCGATAAAAATAAATCGCCACAAAAAGGGTTATTTTTAGGCTTAAGCGAAAGAATCGTTTTGCTTCGGAATTTTTAATCATAAGTGGCTGTAAATTACTTCACTAAGGAAATCGCAGTCATTCATTCAATTTTATTTTTTACTCCTAAATCGTTATCAGGAAATCGTTGATTTTTAAAGCTGAGAAAATAAAATTTTTTGTGAAATTTTGAAACATTTTCTTAATTTTTTCTTATTTTTTATTTTATAGATGATGTCATTACGCGCAGTTTCATCTCAACGTTCCCTAATCTGAATCAACTAGTTTTGGATTTTATTTTATTAATTTTGGATTAAAAATAATATTAATAATCCGCCATGACACGTCGATGGACCAGATGGATGGTGATGATGATGGTGGTGATTTCCGTACGTGGATGTAACGTCTTCATGCGAGGCATTGGGAGTAAGTTATTTTTGTGACGTGTTGGTGAAAATATTTGCTTTATAAACCAAAATGGCCGATTAAGAGTTTCTTATTTTTAGCAACGTGATGCGATGCTTTTTTTTCGGGGTGTTGAGGAATACAATCTCGAGTAAAAAGTCTTATAAAATATTCCAACGAGAAGTTGTATCGACATCGCTTGATTTAAAATTCAAGTCACGTTTTGTGAATTTTATTAACCTGTGCGGTGAATTTAATTTTTTTTAGACCTCGTACTCGATAAATATCGATTGCGAAAAAATGCGGTAGAGATTAAAAAGTATTTCTATTTCTAAATCCACAACTTGTAATTAGTTGGTGGGTGATTTAGCATTATTCGTCCGCACACGCAAATTTTTCCGACTAATAACATAGTGATAATAAAATGTCAATCGCGTGTTTAGTTTGTGCGACATATTGATTTTGTTTTCATAACTTAACTCGAGGTCGTTTAACGAGCCCGCCTCAGCGCCATTTTTTATTTTATTTAGTGAAATTTCTTTTGTTAAAATATTTTTATTTGATTTTGTAGCTGTGACACCTTACGGCGATGTCAAGGAACTCGTTGGGTCGACGATTCGTCTCCAATGTACTTTGGATGAAAATCACACCGACGTGAGTCCGGGTGATGTGAAGAATCTCGTTTGGAAAAGGGATAGTGAATTTGTAGATTCCGAGTTTATTCGCGTAACTGCGAATTTTACCAAAGAATTACTCATTCCTAACGCTAATGTGTCTGATTCGGGAGCTTATCTGTGTCTCCTTAAACGGGAGAATAGTTCGACGTATGTTTGTCATAATAAAGTCATGATTGGAAGTAAGATTTAAATCAGAAAATAACATTGTAAGTGAAATTAATACTTAATTTTATATTTAGCTCCACCTATGAAAGTGACGGATTTTTCCTGCGTAGCTCCAAATTGGGATTATATGTTGTGCAATTTCTCGAAAACGCCGAATTTGGTTGAATCCAGTTATACATTGACTTATAAAACGCGGTAAATTTAATATTTTTAAATATTATATTAAGACACGTTTTGTTGTTATAACCGTATAAATGTATTTATTTTTAGGCATAAGTATTCACCTAATCTCACCTGTGACTTAGTTTTTGATAAAAGTCGTAAAGCGTATTATTGTAACATCACGACGACTGAAGATGGCGACGGTCGTAGGCCTTATTCGCAAGCTGCTGATTGGTATTATTTCACTTTGAATGCGAACAACACTTTCGGGTTTGGATCGTGGAACTTCGCCATTAATAATTTCCAAATTGGTAAATATTTATTTAAAACCACTTTCGCGTCCTAAATTTCAAGACGTTGAATTTTTTTTTTTTCTTAGTTAAACCGAGTCATCCGAGTAATATTTCAACTACACCGACACCTCGAAATTTAACGGTTGTGTGGAATCCTCCAATATTCCAAACATTATTTCCTCCCGGTTTTTTGTATCGATTGTATTATAAGTCTCAGTGGGATAAAAAAGATGATTGGAAGGTGAGATGAGAAATTCTGACAAAAATTACTCGCAGAATTTTCTTATTAATTTTCTTAAAATTTTATTTTTAGGTACTTACAATTCCGAACAACTTAACGGTTTTAACTGATTTAATCCCGTTCACGAATTACACGATAAAACTTCAAGCTAAATCTGCGGTCGCTGTTGAGGAAAGATATTGGAGTGAGAAAGTCACGTTAATCGACCAGACGTTACCTGATGGTATAATTTTTTGATTTCTGATTTGCTTAATTTATATTTTAATATAATTTTATTTTTGTAGTTCCGAGCGAACCACCGCATCTTCCGTTTAGCGCGTTTCAGGAAATATCTTACTTGAATAATCGGACTTTGATTCTGTTTTGGCAGGTGAGAAAATGATTTTAAAGTTTGGAAATTGAAATAAAAATGGGTGAGGAAAATAGATGACGCATTGAGTTCTGGGAATTTTGAGATTAGAACGAGGAAGTGTGAGAGAAAAATGATAAGGGATTTAATATTAGCTATTAAGTGGATTAATTACCATTTGATAATTTTATTTTTCAGATGATTCCAGACTACGAGCATAACGGAAAGGATTTTAGATATAAAGTAGAGACGCGAGCGAGTGATGATAAAGTGATTCAACCTCATAATATTACCGCAAACTACGCTATATTTACTAATTTACAATTGGAGGAAAAATATATTTTTACTCTTTATTCCGAAAACACGATTGGAAAATCAGTTGACGACTCGATTGTGACTGTCTTTAAGAAATCTCAACGTAGGTTTTTTTTTAAAAATATAATTTGTGATTCTTAATTTACAAACTGTAAAATTATAAAATTTTGTAATTTTCTAGTTCCCAGTCGCCCGGAATCGATTACTACGATATTTTTTGGCAACGGGATCTACGAATTGTCATGGCGCTCTGGAAAACCGATTAATCAAGATGGATCGATTATTTCGGGTTATACTTTGTTTTGGTGTAACAACATCAAACCCCACCCGTTTACCTGTTTGGGTAATCTTTCGTGGGTCGATGTCGGCGTTAACGTCAGAGCGTATAACGTATCTGTGAATGATGAATTTGTTAACTATCATTTCGCCATTGCTGCGAATAGTGGAACTGTGAGCAGTGGAATGGTTTGGGCGACGTGTATTGTTCCGTATAATGGAAGTGAGTTGAAGTAATTTATTTTGTGTATTTTATTTATTTATTTATTATTTTTCGTGTGGTGGTAGCTTTGAACAAAATGAAAACTCCAGGAATCATCGCGGTTGATTCGGAAAGATTGACGATAACTTGGACGTTGGATTGTTCGGAACGAATCGGAATCGTGAATGGATTTCGAATTTATTATTGTCCGATTGAGATTAACTCCACTAAAGCTTCGTGCGTAGGTACGGGGTACGGAAAGTAAATTTTTAAAGGAATTTTTAAAATTTTGGGTGTTTATTTTGTAGGTGATCAAAAATCTCTTTTTAAAAATGGTTCTCATGCCAAGGAAGCTGATATCTCGGGATTGACACCGTACACGTTGTACAAAGTAACCGTAGCTGCTATAACTAGAGCTGGTGTTGGTGAACAGAGTGACGTCACTATCGGTCGAACTTTGGAAGGACGTAAGTTTTTGTTTAAAAAAAATCAATTTTGTGATAAATTATTAAAAATTGTGTTTTGGGTTAGGTCCTCAAATGGCGTCGGAAGAACTTCATATTGTGAATAAAACGAATACGAGTATCTCGGTGTCGTGGTCGACCCCGAAATTAGCAAATGGCGTCGTTCAGAAATACGAAATTTTGTATAATGGGAAAATTGACACTGTTTATAACGTGTTGGGCAAGAAGGAAATGACGTACAAGTTGGCGAATTTGACTAGTTTTACGAATTACTCTTTAAAATTGATCGCTTGTAACGAAAATAATCTCTGTTCGGACGATTTTCATCCGATCACGATCAGCACTGAAATTGGAGGTGAGTACTGTAGTTCACGTGAGAAAATTGAACTTTAACGTGAAAAACTGGTTTGTAATTATTTTTAAATCCTAATTTAGTGCCTGGAGTGATGAGTCGACCACAAGTTAATGTTTACAATGCAACTCACGTCTTAATCTCATTCGAGGATCCTGTTTATCCCAACGGTCCTATCAACATGTATAATTTAATGATAACAACAACCATTGATTCGAAGAATGAAACTCACTGGCTCAAAAACGTGACCACACCTGAAGCGATGGTGGCGGCGCGGTGCGACGATAAAGATTTCCAGAACGCTGTCTACACGTTTGCGGTTGCCGCGGTGAATCTCGTGGACCGGTTCCCACTCGTGGGTCCGTTTAGCGACTCCACTACTTATAATTGTTTATTAGCGGGTACAAATTTTAATTTTTATTATTTAAAGTAAAATTTTTGATTTTTAATGAATTTGTTGAATTTTTTAGGCGGACCGGATACAGGAACGATTGTCGGCGTTGTCATAGCAACGGTTTGCGTGTCTTTGTTATTAGTAGCGATTGGGTGTATTTACACGCGATGCAGACGACAAGTTAACGAGATCACGAATATTAAGATTTATTTGCCAAAGGGACTCGAAACAGTAAATATAAAATTTTTGAAAAATTAAATTCAAAGAAAAATTTATTTACTTTGGTTTTTATTTATAGGATAACTTAAAATCACCGAGTAGAGAGTTCTCGAATATATACCCTAAAACGAGTACTCTTTGGAGAGGACCTACTAAGCAAGCGGATTACGTTAATTCGCGTCAACGAAACACTTCCGGTGAAACGAGACTTAGTGTAACGTCTATGGACGAGGTGAGGATTGAAAATAACAACATAATTCAACGCAGACTGGTGTCGCGAAGAACTAATCTTGATTATTTACAATAAATTTAATCCTAAATTTTTCAAAAAAATTTTATTCCAATTTTTATTTCTTGTCCATAGTTATTACAAGGACACATGACAGGCCGGTTAAACCAAAGCCTGAGCGGAGACACGAACAGCGGATTAAGTTCCGTATCATCGGTCCAGACGACTCGGTCTAATCTATCATCCGATTCGGCGTCTTCGGATTTGGACAGTATCCCGCCGACAACTCCCGACGCGGTGTTCGTTGACCCGTTAAACAACATCCACAAATTGCTGCTCCCGGTCGCTACTTTGGAAGTGTTACCTGAAACGAGTCCACCGGCAAATTATTCTCAACTCGCTCGTAATTTTGGAAGCGACGGGTATTTACCTACAACCGGGGCCGTCGCACCTGTCGAGATCCAACACGTAGGTAGCTCCCAAGATGGCGGATATGTTTTACCCAGCGAACCGGGATCGTATTCGCAGATTGGAATCGCGACTGGTGGGTACATGAATGTTCCGAATGTTAATCCAGAAGGATCCCCGACTTATTCCCAAGTCGCGGTGGTTCCACGACCTGCGTTAGAGGTGAATAAAGGTGGGTACGTGACACCGAAAAGCATGGAAAATGGAAATTCCAGCGCGGAGACAGAAGTTAGGCCTAAAGAAGATGGCGGCGAGGGAAGCAAAATGGCGGAATGTGATGACTCTCTTCCGATTCAGTATTCGAGGTTGAGTTTTCACGACCCCAAAGCGGGGAATGGGTATGTGACGTTACCTGATTTGTGTCCGACGACGTCTACGAGTAAAATGGCGTCGACGGACGCTGGGCCGAGTACGTCGAATGGAAACTACGTGGCGTTGGAACTGGTGGACGAATGTGAGTCCGGGGTTAATCGGATGTCCGATGACCCGATGAAAGCGTCGATGACGTCGGATGAAGGGATGAAGTCGTCAATGACGTCGTCTGATGACGTGATGAAAGCGTCGTTGACGTCGGATGAGGTGATGAAATCGTCGTTGACGTCGGATGGTTATGACAGTCCTGGACCGTATAGTCGAGTTTTGTCGATGAATTTTGATGATAATAGTGAAAAAGATAGTTAGTCTGGAAAAAAAAAATGGCGGATTTTGAAATAAGAATTGTAAGATTTGGTGTAAAAAAGAATGGATTTCGCGCAGCTAAACGGCAATTTTGGGATTAGGATTTCGGTGCAGCTGAGGATTGAGAAAATTTATTTAGAATTTGTGTTTTTATGAAAAATAATTTTTTCCAGATCTGAAAAATTTTTTAAGTTTTAATTTTTTTTTTTTTTTTTTACTGTAAAATAATTTTTTCTGTGGGGGGAGAAAATGGACGAGGGATTTTTTTTTTTTAAGCGTTAATCATGAATATTAATTAATATTTTCATTTTTCGTTTTTTTTTTCGTTGTGGAAATTGAATTTTTTAAATGATTTTTCCACTTTTTTTCATGGTGCCATTTATTACAACATTTTTTTTTGTTCAAGTTTTTTAGTTAAAAATATTTTGTAATTTTTATTTCTCTCTATATAGAATTAACGCGCATTTTTAAACATCGTTAAACCGCGTTTGTTATAAGAAAAGAAGGCAAAAAAAAAAAAACCAGGAGTACAAAGATTATAAAAACAAAACTTGTAAAAAAGGCGACTGAAAATTCTGGAATTTTGGAATTTTAAAAAAGGTCACGTGAGATTTTACGTGATGTTTAAAATATAAAAATAATAATTCCTTTTTAATTCTTTATTTAGTACAAAATAT
>JAQIWS010000909.1:0-14626 GCA_034696085.1 Stigmatogaster subterranea | reverse complement strand
TAAAAATTATGGAAAAAAAGGTTAAATTTTGGTTTTTTTTGGTGATTGGAGATTTTGGGGATTGGTTGTTTTTGGGTGCTTGTGTTTTGTTGGTGATGGTGGTTTTGGTAATGTCGCAATTTTGAATTTTCAGTGGCTAAGAAATTTTTGAGTTGAAATTTTTGTAGTTTTGAGAGTTACAAAAATTTTGTGTTTAGTATTTAACCTAATAAATCGTCCATAAATTTTGGTATTAACTGAAAATATTGACCAAATATTTACAAAAATTTTTTGGAAATTGAGCAAAATTGAGCAAAATTGAGCAAAATTGAGCAAAATTTTTTTGGAAATTGAGCAAAATTTTACAAAACTTTTGTAAAAATTTTTTTCATAAATTTACCATAAATTTGACGTAAAATTTACAAATTTTTTTTGGAAATTGAGCAAAATTTTTGTAAAAATTTGTCTTATAATTTTGCCTTAAATTTGATGCAAAATTTACAAAAGGTTTTTTGGAAATTGAGCAAAATTTTACAAACGTTTGTAAAAATTTTTCTCATAATTTTACCTTAAATTTGATGCAAAATTTACAAATTTTTTTTGGAAATTAAGCAAAATTTTACAAAACTTTTGTAAAAATTTGTCTCATAATTTTGCCATAAATTTGATGCAAAATTTACAAAATTTTTTCGAAATTGAGCAAAATTTTACAAAACTTTTGTAAAAATTTATCACATAATTTTGCCATAAATTTGATGTAAAATTTACAAAAATTTTTTGGAAATTTGTGCAAACTTTTTCACAACTTTGATAAAAAATTTACAAAATTTCGCACGAATACAGCAAAATATTGCAAAATTTTAACAAATCTTAAATCTAACCCCTTTTTCTTTCCAAACGTGTTTTCACTGCAACAAATGTCATTTTGCACAACTTTAATTTAACTTACAACTTCTAACCCCAAATTTTATTTTTCCAGATCATTACTCAAGAAAAGAAGACTATCATAAAGCAGTTCGTCAAAGACAAACAGTTTATCGATGGGGAGAAGATTCTTCCGACGACGACGAGTGACTTACAACATCAAAATTAAAATAACAACAAATTCAAACTTTTCTTCTTCTTCTCTCGTAACGTGTGATATTTTTTGAAAAATACAAAAATTTTAACATTTTCAAATATTTCTAAATATTAATTAATTTCATTTTTATTTTTGTTAATTTTTTTAATGATGATGTTTCATTAAAATTTTTGATTTATTTAATAATTGTAATTTTCAAGGTGAAAACGACATCTAGTGGTGGTTTTCTGAAAAGTTTTAAGTGCAAATATAATGTAGATAAAGTTCAAAAAAATAATATTGCTCATGATAATAATTTACTATTAATTATTTGGAATTTATTTTAAATTTTTTTTGTGTTTAATTATTTTTAACACTTAAAAAATAAGTTAAAAAAAAAAAAACTAGTGTTGCTCATGTTTAAAATATGTTAAAATATTATTATTATTACTTATTATATTTAATATATTCCCAAATTTAAAATTTTTATCGTCTATTAGTAATTATTTACGTAGATTTTAACAAAAATTTCAAAAATATCCTTAAAAAAAAAAATTTAAAATGTTATTTAAGAAAAAATATTACCAAAAAAAATAAATACAAACACCAAAACTACGGTATTTCTTATGTTTAGTAAATATATCTTAGTTTGTCGTTACGTTATATTAAAACCAAAGAAAATAATTTTTATTGGTTTTTACAAAATTTTAAAAAATATTCAAAAAATATTCAAAAAATTGTTTTTGCAGTTTCGTTCATACTCTTTTTTAAATTTTTAATCATTTTAAATAAAATTCTCTCAATACATTTTAAATAAATTCAAAAATTCAAAAATTAGTGTAGTTGTGATTACTCTCCGCTTGGAGGCGTCAAGCATATCATTTTACATTTTACATTCTTTATGACTTGAGCCCGCGGAGATAATGACGTAATTGTCACGTGAAAATATAGACCAATCAGAGAGGAGGAAAAAATTCACTGCGGAGTTGATAGTTCGTCACGAGCGAACAGCGGAACGGGAAAGATGGCGTTGAATTCTTTTCGGTCTGAATGCACGTTTTCGCGTTAAGTACACTACCGGTCATCGTGTGAAAACAATCAGATAAAATGCCGTCGCACTTTGAAAAGGAAAAATTTTAAAATAAGTTTTGTTTTATTTAGGATGTGCGATTTCATCGCCATGACTACGGACATTTAGGCCTATCCGATCCTAGTCATGACACAACGTTTTCGAAAACGAACGACGGCGATCGAGGACGAATATCTTAATCTACACTAAACTTCGTGGATTGTATCTTCTTTTAATAGAATGCAAAGTAAGGTTTAGTGATTTTCAAGGTGAATTTTCTTTTACATTAATTTTGTGATTGATTTTGCCAAAATCGAATGTCGTAGCGATTAAGTCTAAAAAAATTTAATTATATAAGAAGTGAATTGTATAGTTGTGTAAGAATTTTGCTTTTATTTTAGTAATTAAACGTCGATTTTGTTCGATTTTCGACATAATTTTTATGATTGTAAAACTTTAGTTGTCTTTACGAATCGAACAAGATGGCGCTTTGCTGTTTATGGTTTATTTCTTTATTCAATGCTGTTGAATTAATTTAAATTAAGACTGCACCGTTATTAATTCCGTCATCCTTGAGTGCTCTTTCACTGCACAATTGTAACCTGTAAAATTATTCATGTTTATTTTATATTTTATACAGAAATTAACTGTTACATCATCATCATCAGACTAAAAATTCACATTTTATTTATAAAAAGTTAATTTTTACTTGGATGGCGATAAAAATCAGGATCAAAAACATAAAATTTATAGCTTTAAACTTGTACAAAATAAATATTTAATTTTCGTGATTTGTACGGTATTTAAAAAATTTCCACGCATTGTATGTAAATTTTGCATATACAGTGTTGACATTGTTTAACGTCAAAATCTGCTTTTTCGTGTAGAATTAACCGTTATATATTGTAATTTGGTAGAATTTTTAATCTACTCTTGAGAGAATCTACAAAATAGTGAAAAATTGGAATCATAGATTTTGTGAAGCTTATCCAAAACGTGTTGGTGACTTTTTGATTTACTTTAAGTAACTAAAACTGGTTTGTCCAATTTCATCTATTCTTGAGAATTTTATTGTCGAGTATGTTTTGTATTAGAAATATTCTTGTCGATAATGCCCTGATTTTATCAATTGTATTTACTGGTTTATTTGTTATAAAGAATAGGGCGGGATGTGAATTTTTACGAAATTTATTAGTAGTTGATTAATTTTAAATTTGTGTGAACTTTTTGATAATTAGTTGTTTATTCATGTTGCTAAACTTGTTTGAAGTCTGCGCAGATATGCACGACGTTAAACGTTTAAAATTGTTTAAAGCCGTTTGCATATAAAGCTGAAGAAGGATTTGAACAATTTTATGTGATCTATTAAAAGATTCGAATTTGGTTTATATTGCAAGATGCAAATTTTTAACTTTGCATTTTGAAAATTATTGTATTATCCAGTCTTACAATTTTGTCTAAAAATTAATTTAACGTTTTACTCTTACTTTATATAGAATACTGAACTCAAAAATTTTCTATATTATTGCTACCGTGTACGGTAATAATTTGTCTTAATCCACCATTATTATTTATTGCTCGTTAGTTCTTTCTCCAAGTTGTTTTTCTTGTTGCAATTTTGTGGAATATAAGTTGAGTAATTTGTAAATTTATGTCAACAATTTTTCATTTAAATTGTGAATTAGTTATTTATTACTTAATCCCGTTTCTTGTGTTCAGGTAGCTTTGCTTTTATAAAAGTTAAGTGGTGAATATCGTATTAGTTAAAATTACACGCGTTAACCGTGTGAATAACCCTAAAACATTGAATTGATTCATTGGGTTCAGTATTTAATTTTGTAATTAGTCTAAATTCTCGTTGTTTGTTAATTTATAATGTAATCTAACGTTGAATTATTCTTCCAAGTATTTTTAATTTTGTGTTGCGAATATTAGGTAAGGTTTTAGTGATTTTCAAAGTGAATTTTCATCAAACTTAAATTTATGGTTGATTTTGTAAAAATCGAATTCGTAACCGATCAAGTCACAAAAATTTTGTTCAATTTTGATTATGTAAAAGACATGAGTTGGATAGTCGTGTAAGAATTTTGGGGTTATTTTACTAGTTAACCGTCGATTTTCTTTGATTTCCCGCATAATTTTCATGATTGAAAAACTTTGATTGTGTCGACGGATCGAACAAGATGGCGCTTTGTTATTTATTTGTTTGTAACATTGTAAGTGGTATGATGACTGCTAATCTGTGGTTTAACAGTTTATATATCACTAAAGCTAAGACGAAAACTTAATTTTCGTTTTAAAATAAACGAAATTTTTAAAAAGTTGAAGGTATTAAAACTGAATTGTACGTTGTGGATTACGCCTAAAATTGATATATTCCGTTTTAAATACTTGTAATCGTTCGATGTGGATTTTTGTTAATATTTTTAGACAAATCTACAGATATGTGAACAATTTGAACAAGTTAATTTTTAATTTTGATGTCTTATGGATGAAGTTCAGTGTTAAAAATCTGGATTTTAGTGTGGAATTAACCTTAATCCGTGTTTTTTTTGTTTCTGTATGAGAAAAATATTTTGGTTGTAAGATTTAATTTTAAATCAGTATGCAGGACTTAACGTCACTTCGCAAATGACTGCTGCAATTTTTAAATTACTGTTTTGAATTAACGAAATAATGCAAAACTTATTTTTTTATTGATTTTGCATTTTTTCAAACAGTAGCTATTTTCAGTTGATTCAAAATGGTAGCCATTTTTTTATTTCAATTAAATGTGTAAAAAGAGGTTTTCTTTTTCCAATTTGTTATTCCGAGTACTTTTGTAAAAAAAATATATTTTTGTTGGTAATCGTTGATTTAACAATAATTGAATTTACTGGTTGTCCATAAGAATATTTCTGCAATATTATTTCTATGTTGAAATTTGTACCGTGAGATTTGAAATTAGCGCTGATTTTAGTAGTGAGCAGAAATTCTACGATTTTCCGTTCAATTTAGAGCCGGAGTATTTTCTCCTGCAGTGTTACTTCATATTGACATTTGTATCCAGACACAAATACTGTACCAACTTTGATAATTTTCTTGTATAAAATACGAGTACCGTTTACAGCCATGTTAATTCAGCACTCGTATTTAATGAAATTTGGGTGAAAGTTTGCGAAATTACACTGTAATTATAAATTAAGGAAAAAAAATGTTGTTGCTGTTATTTTTGTATAAAATACCCCGTTCCTCTTGTGTGTTACAGGATGTTTATTGCGGTAGCGTTCACGATTTTCACGCTTTTATGAATGTGCTTTTGTAGTGCAGGTTCTTCGTAAAGTAAGTGTTAAAGTAAAAACTGATGTTTACTGGGACGAAAGATTAGCTATTTAAAAAATTATTTATTCTCTTGTCGTGTTGTGGCATTTAAAACATTTCTACGGCATGGCAGTAGATAATAAATTTGTAAATCTTGTGTAAACGTTTTAATTGGGTTGTAACTTTTCGAGAGTGAAAAATTTGCGTTTTCATCACACACGTTTTAAAATTTTGTTACAATTACTCGTTTAAACTTCATTATATGTATTTTTTTGTGAGTGATTCCGTACGTCAGTAAAAAAATTGCATTTTACAATATTTGATGCTTATCATTTCCAACATTTTGCAGAAAGTTTTGTGTAATAGCAAAAAATTTTGTAGATTGTAAACGTACTTGGATTAAGATTAATGCTGCCGCTGGATGTGAAAACTTTTGTGAGGTCTGTTAAAGTATGATTAGAATTTGATTTATATTGTAGGACGTAAATTTTACTGTGGATTTTGAAAATTATTAATACAATACCCTAGTTGAATTATTAACCTGCGCTAACTGTACAAAGTTGTTTTACGAAACGTTCAAATTATTATGTCTGTTCATGATTTAATTTTGAAATTGTAAATCTAGCTATTTATTAATCAATGTTATGTTATGTAAGTTTATTTTCTCCAATTGCTGAAATTGGTATTTTTTGATAATCACAGATGTAGACGTGAATTGCGAAATTCACGAATTTAAAGTTTGGATTTATTTATTGAAGTGTTATCCGGGACATTAAGATATTTATTTAAAATATCGTATCTTTTGCTGAGGGCTGTGAAAGCATTGCTCTTAAGTCTTTATACACGTTATTTTAATTGTGTGTTAGTTAATTTTGAGTCTGAAAAAATGGTGAGTTAAAATAGTGAAATTTTTTATGACTTTAATTTTGCTTGAAACGGTCATTTAAAATTGTTTTAAATTTTTATCTTTTCATCCATTTGAATACCGTAGTATTGTTTCTTTTTTTGGGTGTGTGGAATTCTACAATTTTGTTCTTTTGTAAATTGTTGAATACTACTATATCCATTTGACGTGCTTCAATGTGAAATTTAATTCAGTGATATTCAAATTTTTACAAAAATTTGTGAAGTGCAGACCAAATTTATTTTATTTTTAAAAGATGATATTATCATCTTAAGTGAAAAATTTGCACAGAATTTAAACTAAAAATATAGTTAACGGTTTATCGTTGAGAATTTACCGAGTGAGATGTAGCCGTAAATTGCTGTGCTTTTAAATCCCGTACCACAGGTCCTAGTCTTGGGTTATATTTTCTGTTTTTGTCTGTCGCCTGATGACTTCGATATTTGGGCGACGTTATCTTACATTACTCCCTCTTTCTCTCCATCTTTCGTGGACGTTTAAAATTTGTACGTGATTTGAAATGGAAAAAAAAAATCTTGTGTCTTTTCTTTTGACGTTACGAAAGTTTGTTAACGTAACGAGATTAGATCTGATTTTGAATTATTTAATGCGATTTTAAGTTGACGTTGAATGTTATAATTTCTTACACGCCAATATACATCAATGTTTCTTATGACTTGTATAGTACTTCTTACAGAAGTGGAAAATGCCGTCGACTTAGAGATTCGTGAATTTCTGAAAAATTTGAATTTAAAATGTAATCAAATTATCGTTAAGATTTTACTTCATTCGAGTGTGATGTAGTTGTAACTTGCTGTTGCTGCGCTACGTTAGTCTTTTTTTGCGGTTTTAGTGATTTTCAAAATGAATTTTAATATAAATTAGATTTAAAATTCGTGACTAACTAAGTCTAAAAAATGTTGTTGAATTTTGATTACGTGTCGATTTTTTGAGATTTCCGACATAATTTTTATGATTATAAGACTTTGAATGGCGTTTTGTTGTTTTTGGCTTTTTTATGCAATAGTGTTGAGTTAATTTAAATTTCCACTTCCGTTTTACTGCACCTTTGACTGTGGCATTTGATAATTTTCTCAGATGTGTGTGTAATTTATAGTTCTTATTCTTAACGCCACAATTTTGAATATTTTATTAGTGATAGTTTGGACGCGATTTCATAAATTTTTGCAAGGATTATTGTGAACGGATAGAATTGTTTTTGTTGAGTCATTAAAAATTAAAATTTCTAACGAAAGCTAGTTGAGTTACAATTTTATTTTTAAGTTAATTAATCTAGTCTAAATTGTAAAAAATATAAATATCGAAGGAAATTTATTTTGCAATTTTTCTGCTGTAATTTTTCACATGATTAGACATGTAAAATTGTATTCAACGTTACTATAACGGGTGACTGGCCATTTAATTGAACTTAATTTATATTTACTTTACGTATGTCTTGCTTTGATTTTAATCCGTTTTTTTGCGATAAATACAGTATAGTCTGAATGTTAATTTAATTTGAAATGTTTCACTTTGTAAGCTTTATTTATGAAGCTGGTCGAATACACTATTTGTATTTGCTGTCTTCGTATGTGAATTTACCATAATTGCACAGTTCTTAGACTTGACAATTTGCAAAATTTGGATCAAATATGAAATTATAGATTACAGAATGTAAGTACGTCGTTGATTTTCTCCTGAAATAGGAAAGGAATATTTTCATACGTTTGATATTTTAGGTGTGAGTTTAACGACTATGTAGCAACGGAATATTGTATTGAGTTTTAAAACTTTGTGTTAGTCTTTCACACGAGTGATTTGAATAATTGAATTTGATAATTGAACTTGAAATATTCGTACATTTGCTGCAAGAAATTGTGCACAATATTTCTCTCTTACACTCAATTTTTTTCAGCAAACTGAAATATTTGGTACCATAAAAGCAGATTAACAGAATTTGTAGTTAACTTTTTCTTCTTTACAATGGCAAATTCACCGTACAATGGTGATTCTACAATTTTTAATAAGTGAAAAATTAATTCTTAGCCAATAAAAATTCACCCGTCGCTGGACACTCCAAGATGTGGTGGGTTTAGGTTGGATTTGGACATATGTAATGAAAAAAAGTTATATAGCTGTTACCGGTAATTACTTTCAGACAAAATATCACACTTGGTTTTGTAAAATTACTGTTTTACGTAATTCTTCAAAATGAAGTGTCGGTTTATTTGATTTGTAATATTAAGTATTCAAATTTTTACAGAGCGGATTTTTAATTTAGCTACCTGTGGGTTACGCTTAATACTACAATATAATTTACAGTATTTCTTGCGACATTTGTTTAAATTGCAAATACTGAAATGATGTGTTTAGAATGCAAAGCTCATCTTCATTTTGTTAATGCTAAAATGAACTTATTAGGTTAAAAATAACTCGTTTTAGTATTATCTGCTTTGCAAATTGTTAGATGATACATTAAATTATTATTATAAAATTGTCAAATTATTTTCTGATTTTAAACCGTAAACTGATTTATTTTCGTCAGTTTGCCTGACGTGGTTTGCGTGATTAGAGAATAAATTAATTACAACATGCTTTTTACTTCGTCAAATTGCGTGCCTTTGGTTGTCAGGGTATTCTGTGCAATTGTGCGTTGAATTAAAACTTTAAGTCGAAATTTGGTGGTTGTTTATCATTAAGAATTGTCTCATTCGAGTGGATGTTTTCAAGATTTGCTTGCATACGAAAACCTTGTTATAAAAATAAACTAATTCTTAAAAACCCGTTTATTCTTTCTTTGGTTTCTGTTTGTTCGTGTTTATCTTGGTGAGAATCCAACATGTTTTAACACGGATTATTATTTTGAAAATATGTGCATTTGAAATGGGAGAGCCAAATTCTGCGGTACCATATTAAATACTAATAAGGTACTGAATAATTTGGCTAACAGTTATTTTGTAAATATTGTAATTAAGTTGTGATGTTTTAATATTTTTTGATAGTTTAAGAAATATGCTGCAGAAGTTACGTTAATTATTTGGTTGTTTGGTGCAGGAAACTAAAATGCTGCAAGAGTTGTAAATTTTCCTGCAATCATTTTATGTTCTTGTAATCGTAAGATTTGATTGAATTAAGTAAACCGTGACATAAGGGAACTGCAACATATAGTGACTGTGTATATTGTGATATCTCACATTTTATTTGAGATATTTTGTTATTTATTGTAACATAATTTTTCGGCTAAAAATCTTAAGATGTTTTTCTGATTTTAAACTATATAATTTTATTTGTGTTGTGATTATGAGTTGTCAAAAGGAAATTTCGAGTAAAGTTTGGATTGCAAATCTTCCGAATACTTTGTTTATATTTGAATTATTTTTAATGCTGCGCAAACAACACATGTACAACTTGGTCTCGGAATTTACACTCAGTATTTAATAAATTATATATTAATTTTATCGCTGAAAAATAGTGCACTGGGGTTTACACCTAGAGAACTTTGCGGTGTAGCTGTTTAATTATGTTAAAAGAAATTTCAGCAATTACTGAAACAATTTTACCGGTGTAAAAATGATGCTATGCAACGAAAAAGTGTATCTTGTTTTTACATTTTTGGGTTGAATTTAACATTTAAACTGTCTTAGTGAAATTATATAACACGTGCGTTAATTGTTCTTTTGAGTCAAGCGAATTATGTCCATTCTGCGGTGTCCAGCAAATGAATTAAAAGTAACGGGCAGGCCAATAAAAATGAGATTGAATCGTTGTACCAGATTGTACACATAGGGTCTCATTTTTATTGGACCACTGCGTTGTAGGCTTGTGAAATTTCAGTAATTTTGGATTAGTATGTGAATTAGCGTTAAATTTGATTTCTGTTAATTTCGAATACCGTAATTTGAAGTTGTGAAAGGCGAAGGAAATTGTAAATTTTTAAGTAGTTTTTTCTTCACTAATTTTTCTTCTGAGATTATAGACGGTCTCTTTTTCTATTGGATCACTCAGTGGGTCGTAAATGTAATTTTTGTAATATTTTTGTTACAAAATTAAATTTAGATTCCCGGATTTAACTACGTAAATTAGAATTTTATTAAGATCGTGCACCTTGCCAAAGATCGGTTTAAAGTACAGTAAAAATTTTCTGCATTTTCCCCCTAAGTTAAATTTTTGTGCACTCGTAAATAAAGTTTGACTACACAATTGTTTGTAACCAGTAAACTTATTCATGTTTATATTTTACACAGAAGTTAATATCACCAGAATAAAAATTCACATTTTATTTATAAAATGTTAATTTTTACTTGGGTGGAGATAAAAATTATGAAAAAAAGCCTAAAATTTATAGCTTTAAACTTGTATAAAACAAACATTTGATTTTTCTGATTTGTACGGTATTCCAAAAATTTCCACGCATTGTGCAATTTTTGCTCGCTAGTTTTAATTTTAACAAATTATTTGAAAACTGTGTTGACCCGTAAATACATAGTCAAAATTTATGGAAATTTTTATATTCTGTTATTCTGTTAATCTGTGGAATAGTAGTTTAAACAAAAAACATTATTTTTGCATTTACAGTGTTTGATTATTTTTCCACAGGTTGGATTTGAATAATTTTTTTAATAAGTTTTTAGTATGACAAAAGACAACGTGATTTGGTCTTGGTTTAATGTAAATATTAACATGTTGTAATACACAGAGAAACCAAACTGAAAATTGGTCTGTTTGATCAAATCGATCAAATTTCGTTTTAAATTAAATTTTAAAAAAGGTGACAATATTAAAATCGAATTGTACGCAATATATAGTTATATAGTTTTTTAAATTCTTATTACTGTCTGAACTAGAGTATGGTTAGCTATTTAAAAAAGTTTTTATTCTCTGTAGTGAATTTTTACGAAATATTAGTAGTTGATTAATTTGTAAATTTGTATAAACTTTTTGATAATTAGTTGCTTATTCGTGTTGCTAAACTTGTTCGAACAATTATCACAGACGGTAATAGTTCGATTACAAATTTCGTTACAACTTTATTAGAGAGTGAAAATTTTGAGTGTACGTCACACGTTTTGAAATTGGATGAACACTTTAGTTTTTTAATCAATTACGATTTAATTTACTTTGATACCTTCCGAGGGGTTTTCTTATTCAAACCTTGGACGAATATAAGTTAAAACATAGCGGTGTTTGAATTAGTTATTTATTACTTATTCCCGTAATTTTTGTTCAAGTTTAACTTGTATAAAAGTTAAGTGGTGAATATCGTATTAATTAAAATTACGTGCGTTAACCGTGTGAGTAACCCTAAAACATTGAATTGGTTTATTGGGTTCAGTATTTAAGTTTGAAATTAGTCTAAATTATCGTTGTTTATTAATTTATAATGTAAGTTGGTTAGTTGTGTAAGAATTTTGGGATTATTTTAGTAGTTAATCGTCGATTTTCTTCGATTTTCCACATAATTTTTATGATTGTAAAAGTTTGGGTTGTCTTTACGGATCGAACAAGATGGCGCTGTTATTCGTTTTTGTTTGTTTGTAACATTGTAAGTGTTATGATGGGCCAGTTATTTGATGCAGGCTTTTACACAATTTACACGTATAGTCTATGCCACTTTTTGCTGACAGTGAAATCGATAAGAGGGATTTAAAAAACAAGGAAAAATGGTTCTAATTTTTTTAAGCTTACTAATCCGGTGGTTTTTCCTTTGTTTTTTTTTAAGTCTGTATTATTGGCTTTACTGTCAAGAAAAAGTGGAATAGACTATAATCTGCTAATCCGTGGATTAACAGTTTAAATATCGAAAAATAAACGAAATTTTTAAAAAGTTGAAGGTATTAAAACCTAATTGTACGTAGTAGATTATGCCTAAAATTTATATTCTGTTTTAAATACTCGTAATCGTTCGATGTGGATTATTCGTTAAGATTTTTAGACAAATCCACAGTACAGATATGCGAACAATTTGAACGAGTGAATTTTTAATTTTTACGTCTTATGGATGACGTTTAATGTTAAAAATCTGGATTTTAGTTTGAAATTCCTTGATATTGAAAGCAATTTGGGCGAAACTTTGCGGAATTACACCGTAATCATAAATTAAGAAAAAAATGTTGTTGCTGTAATTTCTATATAAAATACCCCGTTACTCAAAAAAGATAATTTATTGTGGTAGCGTTCGTGATTTTCACGCTTTTATGGAGATGCTTTTAGTAAAATAAGTGTAAAAGTAAAAACTGATATTTACTGACAATTTTAAGTGAATTATGGGACGAAAGATTAGCTACTTAAAAAACTATTTATTCTCTGTATGTCGTGTTGCGGAATTTAAAAAATTTCTACGACATGACAGTAGATAATTAATTTGTAAATTTGAGTAAACGTTTTGATTGGTTGTAACTTTTCGAGAGTGAAAAAGTTGCGTTTTCATCACACCCGTTCTAATAACTCTTTAAACGTCATTTTGTGTATTCTGCTCAAATCCACGATTAAAATTTTGATAAATGTTTTGCATTTTACAATATTTTATGCTTACCATTTCCAACATTTTGCAGCAAGTTTTGTGTATAGCAAAAAATTTTGTAGAATGTTACCGTACTTGGGTTAAGATTAAATGCTGGCGCAGGATGTGAAAAATTTCAAGATCTGTTAAAAGTACGATTAGAATTTGATTTATATTGCAGGAAGTAAATTTTACTGTGGGTTTTGAAAATTATTATATCGTATTACTTTTTTCTACAATTTAATTTAATGTTGAAATATTTCAAGACTATTCTGTCTCTTTCACTATTATTACTTTTACTTAGTATTGCAAAATTTGAGGGATTTGTAAATTTGTATAAATCATTTTGTGTATATTAGTCCAAGGTTACACCGAATTGATTATCGTAGTCTTGTATCTTTTTTTGGATGTACGGAATTCTATAATTTTGTTATTTTTTAAATTGTTGAATACACTAAATGTATATCCATTTTATGTGGTTGAATGTAAATTTAATTTAGTGATAGTCAAATCGTATTTAATTTGTGAAATGCGGACTAAGATTATTTTATTTTTTAAGAATTTACCTCATTCGAGTGTGATGTAGCTGTAAATTGTTTCGCTTTTAAATCCCGTTACCCATCCTTAACCGTGCGGTTTTAGTGATTTTCAAAGTGAATTTTCATCTACGGTAAATTAGATTTAAACTTGATTTCGCCAAATCGAATTCGTAACTGAGTAAGAACACGTGTGTAAGACATGAATTTTATAGTTACGTAAGAATTTTGCGTTTATTTTGGTAGTTAAAAGTCGATTTTGTGAGATTTCCGACTTAATTTTCATGATTATAAAACTTTGAATGGCGTTTTGTTGTTTTTGGCTTTTTTATGCGATAGTGTTGCGTTAATTTAAATTCCTACCTCCGTCATCATGCGATAATTGTCTTAGATGTGTTTTGTAATTTATAGTTCTTAATCTTAACGCCACAATTTTGAATATTTTATTAGTGATTGGTTGGAAGCGATTTCATAAATTTTTTGCGTGGATTATTGTGGCAAAATTTTTTAATTTTCGTGAACGGATGTTATTGTTTTTAAGCTTTATTTATTAAGATGGTTTAAAACATTACTTGTATTTGCTGTCTTAGTATGTGAATTTACCATAATTGCGCTGTTTTTAGACTTGACAATTTGCAAAATTTGGATTAATAGGTCGATGATTTTTTTCTGTTGCAGCTTTTTAGACTTTAATTTAAATAAATAGGAGAGAAAGGAAAGTTTGACGATTATGTAGCAACGGAATATTGCATTGAGTTTTAAAACTTTATGTCAGTTTTTCACACGAGTGATTTGAGTAATTGAACTTGAAATATTCGTGCATTTGCTGCAAGTAATTATGCACAATATTTCTTTTACACACGTTTTCTTCAGCTTTTTGCAATGAATTTGGAATTCTGCAACTTTGGTTTTTCTTGCAAAAAAAATTTTGCTGCGTTAAAAGCAGAAGGTAGAAAAGTAATCAATTATTTAACCGTTGGTCGCATCCGGAAGTTGTTTTTAAATTCTTCGAAAAATGTTGCGAAGTTAAGATAATTTGTTCAGATTGCGAGATTAGTTTTAAACTATAGCAAACTGAAATATTTGTTACCATAAAAGCAGATTAACAGAATTTGTAGTTAACTTTTACTTTTTTACAATGGCAAATTTCCCGTTATCCGAAGTTCTACATATGTTTAAATGAGTGAAAAATTATTCGTTAGAGAGCTATTAATTAATTTCAGACACAATGTCAAAATTTGGTTTCGAAAAATCACTGCTACATACTGTTGTAAGTAAT
>JAQIWS010000908.1:0-14642 GCA_034696085.1 Stigmatogaster subterranea | reverse complement strand
GTATTTTTCACTATTTTTCAGTATTTTTAGTATTTTTCAGTATTTTTCAGTATTTTTCAGTATTTTTCAGTATTTTTATCGATTTGCGTCGAAGTTTTGTTGACATTTGTTGAATATTTAATCCGCATTTATTTGTTTTGTTTTATCGTTTGATTTGATATCATTGTTTCTTCTCTTTTTTCAATTGTTCTCAATTGTTTGATCATTGTTTCTTCTCTTTTCTCGATTGTTCTCAATTGTTTGATCATTGTTTAAACCTCATACTCGAACCTCGACGACATTCTATATTGTTTACTTCGCAGTTTTGATTGTTTAAACTCTAAAATTTTTCAATTGTCGAGCAACCACTTTTCTCATTTGTTCTCAGTTTATTGCTACGAAGCCAAAAATTACAAAACGACTAATTAATTACAACCACCTTCAGGTGTCACTACACCCGCGGTTTAATTAACGAGACCAATAATCGAGGGTGTAATCTACGAAATATACACTTTTTTATTTATCCTAATCCGCACCGAACCGAAGGTTTTAATTAAATTAACAAAACGAGTATTTGAGCGTTGTTTGGTGTGTATCGAAGTTTGTTTGACTTTATTCGGTAATTAGCGCGGCGTTAATTATTTTCCCCTTTTGGAATTCGCCGAGACGCGTAGACGTTTGAAACGCGCTCGTTTCGCGTTTAGTGGGTTGAAAACTTGAAATGTAAATTAGACTTTCGTCAGTTTCTAACGCGACTGAAGGAATGCGAAAAATCGAAACTTCGCGTTTTTATTAATTTGAAGGATAAGAAATTAAAAAAAAAAAATTTTTTTTTTAAGAGTGAAATTTTTCTAATTAAGAAAATAAATGGATTAAGGAGATTAAGATTTTAAATTTTTTTTTTTTTTTTTGATTGATATTCGCGATTTTGTTTTCGTCTTTTTCTTATTCGTTTTCATTGATGCGGAAGAAAGAAAAACGTAAATCACTTAAAAAGCGAAACAAAGAAAGAAAAGACGAATAAATCTCGAGGAAGATTTACATTTGAATACGTCAAAAGATTTCCTTCTTTTCAAACCTTTTTTTTTCACAGTCAGTCGTGTAAAATGGAAACTTTTGCACGTTGCTCGGGAAACGCGTTGAAGCGCGACGAGAAAAGTTAATCTTTGTTAAGTTAAAGTTTCGTCGATAAAATTTATTCAAAAAATGGGGAAAAAAAGGGAAGAAAAACGCTGATGTTTATTTTACGCGAAATTGAGATTTAAGTATCTGTTTTTTTTACTCCGTATATTTTACGTTTTTTTTTTTTAAAGGATTTGTGAGGAAAATTTTTTTTTTTTAATTTTTTTTGTCGCGTTGTAAGCGTCTAAGGTCGCGTCTTCGATAACGCGATGCTGACTGCGTAAAAGCGGAGAATGACGGACGAGTGACGGTGACGTGAATGCGTAACGAAGTAAAAGTCGGGCGTAAATTGATTATTTGAAATGTTGGAATTCCCGACGCGAAAGCGAGACGAAATTTCAATATTTAATATTTAAGTTTGAACCAGGTGTCGCACCGATATTTACCCAAATATTTCGTCTTTTTTGCTTTTTTAAAAAAATCTAAATACGATATTTTTTAGGCGGGAATTATTTATTAATGTTGTATACGCGGACAGAATTACAAAACGAAATTTGAGACTTACGAAATCGTCTTCGTTTTACGAGAAGTGCGGTTTTCGTAAACCGAGAAAAGTCGAACCGAGCGAGTTTCTCGGAAAAAAGATGTTTTTGCATTCCTTACTTTTATTTACATATTAATATTTGCGTTCTCCGCGATCCAAATATCTACAGTAAAAATCCAAAAACCGGACCACTTCGGATTTAATTTGCTCAGTCCGGATTTTTGAATATTCCGGATTCTCAGACAGTAATTTTAAAGTTGAGAAAATTTTTTGATAAAACTTCACATTTAAGGAAGAATTTTGATAAAAATTCGATTGTACGGAAAAATTTTGAAATTCCGGATTATCGGTTGTCCACCCGAAAATCCGGACTTTTTTGAAAACTCAAGTAGTCCGGATTTCTGGATTTTCACTGTATATATGTCTTTATTCTTTCCCCAGCATTCCAAGTATTAATTTCGAATAATTGCGTAGATACGAAAAAATTTTGAAATTCCGGATTATCGGTTGTCCACCCGAAAATCCGGACTTTTTTGAAAACTCAAAGAAATCCGGATTTCTGGATTTTCACTGTATATATGTCTTTATTCTTTCCCCAAAATTCCAAGTATTAATTTCGAATAATTGCTTAGATACGAAAAAAATAATTCTCGTTATTTTTAATTACGAGATTACTCGACGTAGAAAGAGAGAAAAAATAAAACTGGATGTTTCGCTTTATTACCATCGTTACTGACTCGCTACATCTTCGGATGAAATATATCCAGTTTTAACTTACGCTACAAACAACCGTTACGTGAAAAAAAAATGGCGGAAAAAACGTAATAAAGAAAACAAATGTTGGCCTCGGTTATCGGAGTTGTTTTCTTTCCGTCGCCAAATTTTCTTTTTCATTTTCGTAAATGACTAGTTCTCGAAATGATACATCGTTAATGCAGTAAAAGTCCAATAATCCGGATCAGTTGGGATTGGCTCAGTCCGGATTTTCGGATTCCTAAACAGTAATTTTAAAGATCAAATTTAAGGACAAATTTTGATAAAAATTCGATTGTAAGGAAAAATTTTGACATTCGGACAGGTCCGAAAATCCGGATTATCGGGTTGTCCACCGGAAAATCCGGACTTTTTTGAAAACTCAAGAAGTCCGGATTTCTGGATTTCGACTGTACAGTAGAAGTCAAAAATCCGGTCCATTTGAGTATTTGCTTAGTTCGGATTATCGGATTTTCCGTATTCTCAAACAGTAATTTTAGAGGTTAAATTTAAGAAAAATTTTAGTAAAACTTCACATTTAATGAAGAATTTTAATATATTTTAAATTTGACAAAAAATTCCGATAAAAATTCGATTGTACGGAAAATTTTTTCCGGATTATCGGGTTGTGTACCCGAAAATCTGGACTTTTTTGAAAACTCAAGTAGTCCTGATTTCTGGATTTCGACCGTAAAGTAGAAGTCAAAAATCCGGTCCATTTGAGGATTTGTTTAGTTCGGATTATCGGATTTTCCGTATTCTCAGACAGTAATTTTAAAGTTTAAATTTAAAGAAAAATTTTGACAAAACTTCACATTTAAGGAAGATTTTTAATATATTTTAAATTTGACAAAAAAATTTCGATTGTAGGGAAAAATTTTCCGGATTATCGGGTTGTGTACCCGAAAATCCGGACTTTTTTGAAAACTCAAGTAATCCGGATTTCTGGATTTCGACTGTACAAATATACGATGACTCAGGGGGTTGGATTTTCCAGACGACGCGTCATCGGTTTTTTTATATTTTTATTTCTTTACTTTATACATTTTGGATCGAAGATTCGAAGAGAAAGAAAAGTTGAAAATTTGTCTTTTGAATTCCGAACGAGGACGGAATGAAAAATGAATACGAGTTTGGGGTCGTATATCAATGATTTCCTTTTCTCGCTCCGAAGAATTTTTTCTTTCCTTTTTTATACCCTAGTTGGTGCAGGAAGTAAACAAAAATTCTTTTTTATTTGGTGCTTGGTAAACAAGTCAGTTTGTATTCGGTAATGTGACTTATTGTTGAAACAAAATAGAAAAATGGAATTTGGATTTTATTTTTTGTGGATGGAACGCGAAGTTGAGTTGAGAACGATTTCTTGAGTTGTGGTCTTCGAAGTTGGTTGTGTTTGGCTCAATTCCAGAATTTTGTTTACGTTGTTTTAAAGGGATGAATATTTAAGGGAATTGAATTAACGCGCAAAACGAGTTTTACTAAGAGTAAAATTTTACGTATTTGCGATTTAAAATATTTAAGGTTTAGTCGAGGAAAATTTATTCGAGTTATAAATATAAAATTTAATGAAAACGCAAGTTTGTTGGAATTTGACGTTTTAACGCGATGTTTAGTGCGCGAAAACGCAAATGCGTTTTTACGATTGAATAATCGCGTATTTAAATTTCTGTTGTAATTTTTCCGTAAGGCGAATATATATGTATAGTTGGTGTAAAGATAAAATATGACGAAACGTAACGTGAAAACGCAAGTTTGTTGGAATTTGACGTTTTAACGCGAGGTTTAGTGCGCGAAAACGCAAATGCGTTTTTACGATTGAATAATCGCGTATTAAAATTTTTGTTGTAATTTTTCCGTAAGGTGATGTAAAGATAAAATATGACTAAACGTAACGTGACAACGCAGTGGAAGGAAATCTTTTTTAAACGCGATGATGATGAGCGTTGACGCGTGAAACAAATGTTTAATTACGCGCGTAATTAATCTTTTGTCGTTTGTTTTATTCCCGAGTTTTAAGGACAATTACCAAAAAAGGAAACTAGTAGTAGTACAATTTCACATTTTTTGTTCTAATCCAAACTCAACGTTTCCTACATCGCGTTTTTATTTCCCATCGTCGCGCCAATTAACGCATCGCGTTTTCGTGCGCTTTTTTAGGGTCGTATATCAATCGAAATTGCGTAAAACGTTTTAGTCTTGGATAAAATAAACCGCTATAAAAACGAAGTAACGGACAAAACAAAACGAATCGAGGACGACTTTTGCCATTAAACCTCCAAATCACTCGATAAAATTATATCGTAATCATTTAAGCGTATTTGGGTAAAACCACGGTTTTGTTTTCGGTTTTTCCAACTACCTCGCGATCAGTTTACCGCGGTAGTTACAGTCGAACATGCCGTAACCATAGCAACATCTTCGAATCGAGCTGTTATTGTCTCTTTCTCGATTGCGTTAAGATTTCGGAGAACGTGGAACAAAAATAAGGTCGACCGCGTCTTGTTTCGGTTTTCCTACGTCCAATTACGGGTGACGTCAAATAGCGTACAATTTACGACGCTCGTCCTTGAAATTGACATTGACATCTGGTGGTTGGAAATTTGGTCTCTGGTTGTCGGCTGTCGTTGTCACTCGATTCTGGTTGGGAAATTACGCGCGTTACAATAACCCCTTCGTTTGTTTGCGAAAATAATTTGTTTTTAGGTGAAATTGAGAATAAAATAAAATTCGATTTTTGTCTTCTTTCTTTGTTTGAGTACCGGTATCTTGAGAGAGACGCGTTGCTACGCGACTCTAATTTTTATTCATTAAGAAAACCGTCTTCTGTTGAAGAGTGAATCCTTTTGTGTTTTCTTGTCGCTTCCTCGTCTTTGTGTATTGCGTTCGCACGTCGCGACAACTGATTGATGAAATTTTGGTATCCGGTAAAAAAAACCGCCCAATTGGGATTGCATTGCTTAAAATATTTAAAATTCATTACTGGCAATAGGCAATACAGTAGAAGTCCAAAAATTCGGACTATTTGAGTTTTCAAAAAAGTCCGGATTTTCGAACCTGTCAAAATATATTTGTCAAATTTAAAATATATTAAAATTCTACCTTAAATGTGAAGTTTTATCAAAAATTTTCGTTAAATTTAAGCACTAAAATTTCTGTCTGAGAATCCGGACTGAGCAAATCAAATCCCAAGTATTCCTTATTTTTGGACTTTTACTGTATTAAAAAAATAGTCTTTAACACATATTTTAGCTACTATGAGCTTGGCTTTAGTGACTGGTTGATTAGGTTAGTAACTAAATCATTCCCCTTAGACAAGTACTGTATATAAACGATCTTCTGAAATTATAAAATTTATTTTACAAGTTTTTTAATCGACCGTGTTCAATTAATCAGCCTTTTCCAATTCAAAATACCACTTAATTTTATTAACAGTCAAATAGGGAAAGGAAAACTTTTACTCGGTGGACATAATATGTGACCAATACAGATCACTGCCGTTGATAGATTGCGTACTATTGAAGACGAAATCGTTTCAATCGTTGGTGAACACAGAAGAAGCTGCTGCTGCGATTCCAATTGAAGTCGCTAAAGCATCGAATGATGCTACAAAGCGTGCTATAGAAACACGTGATGGTAGTAGTAGTAGCAGTAAAAATGGAATTTTGATGTAGGGGCAACGTTAAAATTCCATTTCTACTGCTACTACTACTACCACAACGTGTTTCTGTAGCACTCTTTGTAGCGTCATTCGATGCTTTAGCGACTTCAATCGGAATCGCAGCAGCAGCTTCTTCTGTGTTCACCAACGATTGAAACAATATCGTCTTCAATAGTACGCAATCTAGCACGGCAGTGGTCACATATGTTCATCGACTAAAAGGTTTTCTTTCCCTATTTCACTGTTAATAAAATTAAGTGGCATTTTGAATTGGAAATGGCTGATGAATTGAACACAGTAGATACTATATAAAACTTGTAAAGTAAATTTCAGAAGGACGCTTATATACAGGACTTGTCTAAAGGGAATGATTTAGCTACTTACCTAATTGACCAGTCTCAAAAGCTAAACTCATAATAGCTAAAATATGTGTGACGTGTTAAAGATTATTTTCTTGATATTGCCTGCTGTATTTCCAGTAATAAATATCAAATATTTCACGTGATAAAAATAATTACGTTGCTTGTATGTTCTGTTCCCCTAGACTCAAAATTTTCTCTATTTAATTGGCGAAAATAAAATAAATATAAAAGTTTTATGACGATATTTTTCAGTTGCGAGTTTGTGATAAAATTTTTGCGTTTTTCGAGGTCGTGGTTTTAAGAGAATGTTTTAATTGTAGCGGGGTTGAAATGGTTTTAATTTAAAATTTGTCGTTTTGTTTTGTTTTGCCTTTTGTCGCTAATTTAAGCTCGGCTTGTGTAAGCGTGATTAATGCGACGTTACGCGATGAATTAACATTTTTATTACTCCCGGGACCGGAAAGATTTCGCCCAAGACAATTTTGACCTCGAACCGAGGTTGTAAAATACGTTTTATTTAAATTTAACTCAAATTTGTAATCGTTTCGACTCAAACCATCGTTTGACAACGTAACTGTCGGAATAATTATAACTAGCGATTTGAAATTGACGAGTGAATAATTACAGTAGAAGATTAAAGTTTAAAGGTTAATTATGAAATTCGGAGTAGAAAGTTTTTGTTTGAGTGGGAATGTGACGTCACACGTGAAATTTCATCAGTTTCGTGGCAGGTAAATAGATTAAAATTTTCGCTTTTCGCGTGATTTTGATTCGAGTTCGATAATTTCTTAAATCGTTGCTACGAGAAAAGTGTTGAAATATCCAAGTTGTTTATCGTTAAATTACGAAAATAAAGAAAAAAATCCAAAAAAAATATGCAAAATTTTAATTGGTTCGTACGTCACTCAATCTCCATCGAAAATTTTGAATTTTTTACATATGTCTTATTTAGATCGATTTTACGCATGACGAATGAAAATTTTTTTCCTTAAATAATTTATTTTTCTTACACAAAAAACCAATTTCCTTACTTAAAAAATTTATTTCGCTTTTATACCATTTTCTTTTCCAGATATCTTTTTACAATAGTCAGCTATTTGATCGGTGTCTTCATATTTGCTACGATTGTGGGTAAGTACACATCCCCCTACCCCCATCCCCACCCCCCTACCCCCATAAAAAAAAATCAATTTCACCATCTTTTTTTTTTCTTTTTCTTTTTTTCTATTTTTCCTTTTTCTTATTTTTTTCTCCATCTTTCCCAACTCAACTAATTAACGAGAGTTTCTGCGCAACATCGCGCAACGCAGTCACTCAACTCATTTCTCGACGGGTCAATTCGCGATCGAATGTGGAGAAAACGTATTCGTGGAAACGCGTAACCATAGCAACATTGGATGCTGATGCTGATGCAAAGTTGGCCTAGTGCCAAAAACTTTACAAAAATCCTTTTACGCCAAGGGGGAGCAACAAACGCTGCTGCATCGGTGACGCAAAGCAGCGTTTTCCATCTTGTTTACCGCCCACGTCTTTCTTCGGCGTGGGTGATGTTTGTAATGATCGGACGTGAGAGGTTGTCAAACTCGAGGTTCGATTGGTCAGAAAGATAAAAGTGAAAGTAGAGTGCGTCGTTTGGGTTTTGGTTTACATTTTTACGTGCGTTGTTGCGTTTGACGCGCGTGACGTCGGTTTAACGAGGTTTTGGGTTTTTTTTGAAAATTAAAATTAAGAAACTCGGTAAATAATAAATGAAGTGAGTTTTTGTGGATTTTTTTTTTTTTTCGTCAAATTTTTAAGTCGTTAATAAGAAATTTGATGGATGTAATTAATTGGATGTCTTATTAACGACTTTATTTTTTTTCTACATTTTTGATTTTTTTTCCTCGAGTTTGAAAAATTTGTGCATTGAATTCAATGACGCAGCGTTTCGTTTACTCGAAATAAATCCGATTGGAAAAGTGCGAAAAAATGTTCTGAAATCGAATGACGCTGATTGGACGTAAAGAATAAATCGGACGAATAAATGTCAGAAGATTCTTCAAAACGTCGTTTCTTTCTAAAAAAAAAAATTTAATTGAAGGTTACATAGTTCATTAACATTTAATGATAGATGATCTCGCGTTAATTACTTCGCTCGTAAAGTGTTTCCCTAGCAACCAAAAATATGCCTCGTTGGGTTGTTGTTGCAAAACAATAATTAGGTCAAGTGACGACAAAAAAATATGTTGATGTTTTTTAAAGAAAATATCATTTACATATAGTATCCCGTTTCGTTTTCAGATTTGCTTATTACAGAATAAAAAATATACTAATTTTATTTTACGCAGGTAAAGCGCGTTTTAAATTTCGAGAAGTCGGTGAAATTTAATATAATTTACCTAAAACACGAATTCGTGGCGTAATTTTAATGTCGGATGTCATTCACGCGGACGAGTTTGGTGTTTAATATTCGATTACAATTCGAGTAATAGAATATTACACGTTGTACTCAAACGTCAACTAAACTTTAAAAAGTGAAAAACGACCGCGAGATGTTCAAGACTGATTTAACTCATTTTATTCCATTCCCCGTCTTTTGTTATTAAAAATAAAAATAAACATGAATATATTATTTTTATAGGTCAAGTCGGTAATGTCATCACAAACCGCAACGCTAGTCGTTTAGAATTTGAAAGATTGCTGGTAAGTCAGATTTTACTGATTTTAAAATTTAATTCGAGAATAAAAATTAGTGCACGCTTTGCGTGTTGGGTAAAATTTACGCCGCCATTTTGATTTGTTGTATTTTTAATTTAGGACGGTGCTAAATTGTATATGAGACAGCACAAAGTTCCCAGAGATATGCAAAGAAGAGTGCAAAGATGGTACGATTATTCTTGGTCTCGTGGTCGCATGCAAGGAGGCGGCGACATCAATTCGGCTCTGGGCATTCTTCCCGACAAATTGAAGACAGAATTAGCTCTCCACGTAAATTTGAATACCTTGAAAAAGGTAAGTGGTACAAATTTATTTTTTTTCAAGTCGTTTCTCCGAAGTTTCCCGAACAAAAAATGATTTTTCGGCGCGAAGACGCGTTTTGTTTCTAAAAAGCGTCGAAATAACGTCAAAAAAATCTCATTTGCGTAAATTTTAAATGATTTAAAAGTGACGACGTGTTATAAAATTTATTGTCGTCGTATTTTTCTCACTCTTTGTCGCTTTTGTCTCGATGTTGTCGCGAGATATATTTTATCTCGGAATTGAAATTCACGACGTCGACAACTTTTTGTCACCCGAGAAAAATATATTGAACCTAACCTAACCTATTTTGATGCTAACGTCGATGTTTTGAATCTTAAATTCTCTTTCACAACCATAATTTTCATACTAAAATTGCAGAATTCTAAGAATTTGTTTTGTTTTTCAAATTTTGTTTACATTTTGGAATTAATTTTTGTAGGTTTCCATCTTTCAAGAGTGTCAGCCTGAATTTTTGCATGATTTAGTTCTCAAAATGAAGGCTTATATTTTCACCCCTGGAGATTTAATTTGTCGCAAAGGAGAAGTAGCCAGAGAGATGTTTATCATCGCTGACGGAATCCTTGAAGTGATCAGGTAACAAATTAACTCGCCTCAAATTACGATTGACGAACCATTTTTAACATAAATTTAAAATTTAAAATTTTTATTTTTTGTAGTGAAATTGGCAAAGTTCTCACAACTATGAGAGCGGGTGATTTCTTCGGCGAAATTGGGATTCTCAATCTTGATGGATTGAACAAGTGAATTATTTACTCGTTTGAGAAAAATATTATTTTTTGTTTTTTCTTTCCTTTTCGTGTTCGTGTGTCATTAATCACGTGATAAATTAAATCCAGGCGCACAGCCGACGTCCGTTCCGTTGGCTATTCCGAGCTGTTCAGTCTTTCTCGCGAGGATGTTTTGACAGCGATGAAGGATTATCCCGAGGCTCAAGTAATGGGAAAAAGACATTAATAATTATAATAAATAAAAAAGCGATTTTATTATCGTTAATAACTTGTTTGCTAAAGTTGAAATAAAAAGTTAATTCCGGTATTTGTTTGGTTTTTTTGTAGGACATTCTCCAAAGTCTCGGTCGCAAAAGATTAATGGAAGCCAAGATGGCAGCTGCGGGAATCAAAAAGGATACGGACTCGGATTCCCGCAAAGGGTCGTCTTCTGGCGGGAAAGACTCGACGGGAGATGGAGAATCTGCAATCAACCGAGCCGTGCAAATGGTGAGACGACTGAAACGAGACGCGAGCGGAATTCGAGATTTCATATTTCGCAGGAAAGGAAGACCAAGGTTAACAGACAAAAATAAAATACAATAGAAGTCCAAAAATCCGGATCACTTGGGATTTAATTTGCTCAGTCCGGATTTACGAATATTCCGGATTCTCAGACTGTAATTTTAAAGTTTAAATTTAACGAAAAATTTTAATGTATTTTAAATTTGACATAATTTTGACATGCTGACGGGTCCGAAAGTCTGGATTCTCTGGTTATCCACCCGAAAATCCGGACTTTTTTGAAAACTAAGTAGTCAGAAATTCTGGAGTTCGGATTTTTGGACTTTTTCTGTATTTAAAAAGAAACTAAAACGTCAAAATCAAAATTTTGACAGCGTGTCGTGTTATTAATTAGTAATTTTTGTTTCAAATCTGAATATAGAAAACAAGTAAAAATCGAAATGGAACCGATGCCCCAATCCCCCGAAGAAGACACGATAGACACAGATGTAGAATGCGAGGAGATGCGACTGAGTGACACCACGTTCGGCCGTCGCTTTCCGTGGAACCGACGACTGACGGATGAAGAAAAACAAGCGAAAAAAATGCGATTGATTCGCGCAAAAAGTACTCGGGGAATCCTGACTAGGATGCAACGGGTCAACAGCCAATCCGAACCACCTTCTGAATCGCCACCCACTCCACTGAGAATAACTTCGGAAATAGAAATGGCGGTAACGTCCGAAGCGCCGCTGGGAGCGGGACTCCCGTTACTCCACCGACTTCATTTACTAAAAGAAAAACAAACTCGAGAATCCCTACAACAACAACAACCACAACAACAACCCCTACACTCCCTCCAGTCGAGCCACGTGCCTACGGCGCCCCCTCCTGATCAACCCTTGGGAGCGGGACTTCCGTTATTGAAGAGATTAAAACTCCTACGAGAAAAAGAGGAGAGAGAACAAAAAGAGAGAGGCGAAAGCGGTGAAAAGATGGCCGCCGTTTCGCCTATGGTGCTAACTCCCTGCGCTCCGGAAGCGATGGGAAGTGGACTGCCGATGTTTCATCGATTACGTCGAGTTAAAGATAGAGAGGACGGTGAGGTGGTGGTGGAAGGAAAGGTATCGGTGGCAAAAGCGGTTCTCCTCAAGAAGCTGGAGACGTTGAGAGAGGAGGAGAAGAGCGCGTGCGATAGCGTGGAAAAATCGCGCAGCTTCTTCGAGGAAGAGTGGCCGACGAATAAAGAGAAAAATCGAGCGAATGGCGCCGGCGACGTCATCGAATCGGGAAAGATGTCCGTTAAAGTGTTGTTACATCATCCCGCGCCTGCGTCATCGTCGCCTTCTCCGTCGCCACCCTCGACGACGACGGTACAAGTGCCGCCCTCCAGTGCCTCCGAAACGACAACTACGCAAATAAAAAACGGTGAATTAAAATTGACTGCTAAGAAAACGGGCTGGCAAGCATTTAAAGCTGCTGTTATGAAACAGCCGACGCCACCCGAAAATAAAATGGCCGGCGACGATAAAAAGGATATCGTCGACGGTGATAGTGAGGTTATAGTAGAAGTGAGTGAAAGAAAACCGAGTGTTGAAATTTTGTAATTTTATGGTTGTTTTGTTTTTTGCGTAGCCCGAAGGAAAAGTGCCATTGACGTCGCTCAAAGTGAAATTAGAAAAATCAGTTCCAAATAACGTTAGCAAGACGCCGCATTCGTTATTCGATGCTCAGCATCCGCTAAAGCAAATGGACTTTAAACCAGAAGAATATTTAGCTGATTTATTAGTAGGAGTCAAACAAGTTCTTCAAGCTAGATTGGTTTGCAACGCCCAAATATTTTTCGACTCGTAGTTTTTAAACCGAGACGAATTTTCAAAAAAAATAACTTTTTATTTCTTTTTGCGCAGGAGGATATCCAAAATCAATTCAAGTCGAGACTTATATCGTTAGAGGAGGAAGTGAAGAGAAAAGATATCATCATCAAGCGACTGGAGGAGGCCCTTCACCACGGCGATACGACGGCCGACTCTGGCCCACATTCGGCGACGCCACCGCCACCACCGATCGTCACCGAGGACGGGAATCGATCGTCACTCGAAGACGGGGTAAACAAAATCTAAAATAGGAATAAAAAGCAAACCTTCAAAAATGATTGCAACAATGTTTTAGTGTCAAGTGGTATCCAAAAGTCCGTCGGGTGACGACGACGAAGATGATTATTTCGAAGATGAGTTTGAGGAGGCGAGTGACGTTACTCATCCGGGCTACGTGAGCCATCCACGTCGTTCGTGGCCTCTTCTGCCACCTTGGTCGCGCGGTTCGGAGCGACATTCCCAAAGACCGTGGGAGTCGCAAGCGGCCTTAGACATTGACCCGGAACAACTGTGGCGAGTTGAGTTTCCAGCGGGGGAAAGCGAAGACGCGCGGGCGCGTCATTGGACGCTGCTGCCGCAACAGGATCTATCGGACGAAGAAGAGACGCACGAGAGAACGGCGTCGCAGGCGAGTGACAACGTGTTTGATATGGAAGAACTGCAGAACGTGGTTGAAGATAGAGTAGGTGGTTCGAGAAACGATTGGGAAATTAAATTGTTGGCGGAAGAGTTGCTTAAACAGGACAGTAGGACGGAATCTGAGAGTTCTCAGGGAGCGAGAGGAGATGCGAGAGATGATGTGAAATTGGATTGTAAGGAAAAAGGATGTGCGAGTGAGAGAAAAAGGACGTTAAGGGTTGAGGAGGGTCGACGAATGGAGGAATTTGTTTCTCATTCGCCGATTAAATGCGCGCAGGATCACGTCGTCCTCGAAGAGGAAGATGAAGAAGAGGACGATGACGAGGACGAGGACGATGATGACGGTGGCGATGACCAAGTGCCTCAAACGACGGAGGAAGAGAATGGTGGTCACGGTCTTTTAGGGGTCCTCCAACAACTCAGTCCGACAGAAAGGCGCGAGTTAGAAAGGCTCCTTGAAGTGGCCACGAGACGGCATTTGAGTCGTCAGATGAGTCTACAAGTGCAACAAGATCACCAACCACTTCCGCATCAGAGAAGTCTCGGTGATCAAAACGGCGTCCAAGGAAACGGAGTCCGACGGCGAATGTCTGCCGATCCGTCGGCTTGGTCACTTCCGCTCTCTCTGTTTCCCCCAGCTCCATCATCCTCGCAGTCCACGTCGGGAGGAATGGATGGATCGGCGGAAGTAGTGAACGGAGCGTCGCATCCGGTTGGTGTGGTGACTGAACAGTGTTATTTCGAAGACGAGAATCTCCGGCGCGAAATTCCTACGATCGCGTTACTCAGTCCTCCGCCTGGAGACGAAGACACCGTTTCCATTTGCATCCCAGAATGCGAACCCCTTTTAGGACCTAAACAACAGTAATAATTATTACGTTGGAAGTGTACTGTACATACGACGAATAGATTTTTCTTTCCGTTTTCCCAAGCGTAGACAACTTTTTAGATTTTGTTTTTATTTTGAATTTTATTTTTCTCGATTAATCGTGTTTCTCTAACCGAGTAATTTGGTTTCGAATTCGACGGAGGAAATTTAAGAATTATGTAAATGTGTACATAAATTAATCAAATGGTGACTCGTTATTTACTAAATACTCTGTACATAGGTTATTTTAAAACTATTGGTTTCTTAAAAGAGGAGCTCGCAGTAATAATGTTTTAGTATTCTAAGATAATCCACTCTCGGTTCAAGATTTAATATATTTCCAAGTAGAACAAGAGAAAGGTTTAAAAAAACAAAAATAAAGAAAAATAAATGAGAGATGCAATAGTATTTTCCTTAACATTTCTCACAGTTGAATGAGGTCAACTGTTTTATATTGTATATTGGGAAATAAAAATTAAACTAAGTGCCCTAATACTGTACTAAAAACTAATTCAAAACTTTGGTAACTAACAAATAACACGTTTTATGATTTTTACTCTTTAAATAACCTGTCAAAAGTCATAATTACGAAGGAACAACGTAGTTTT
>JAQIWS010000907.1:0-14650 GCA_034696085.1 Stigmatogaster subterranea | reverse complement strand
TCGAATGCTCCTGTTATATATACCGAGGGACGCCCGCATGCCGGGGAAAAGGCGTGGCCAGACGTCCGACGTCACAGTGTGTAACCGTTTTGCTTACCTGGCACGATCGAGGTTTTGGTTTTTATGCTGTTGTGGCGGTTGTGTTGTTAATGATCGAAAATGTGGCGGGGTGACTCCATTGTTTCAGATTTCAAGCTGTAAACGCCGTCGCATCGCTTCGAGGTTTAAAGTCCAACCTGAAAGAATTAAAATTCGATCTGAAACCAGATAGATTTCGTAAAATAATTCAATACTTACTTGTTTAACATTTTGGCGATGGAGGTCCGGCGTCGAGCCGCTCCCGCGGCGAGTGGCTATTCCAATCGCGATGCAAAGATTCGACCAAATTACCTCGGAAAACGGTTGGATCACGCCCTTGGCGGTGCGATGACGGCTCTCCTTGGTGGCGGAACTTGTTTAAAATTAAAGGAGAGGGGCTGTACTGTTATATTTTCGGGTTGTTTACGTTTTTACCTCAGCGAAAAGAGTTTTCCCGTGGAGAAAATGCAGTCTCTCGATCGATCGCTCCTGGTCTGCTCAGGAATCCGACTGATGAGAGAGTTGAAAACTGAGTTTAGATGAGAATTATGCGGAAAATGTTTGATTTTCGCAATAACCAAGGCATTTAGAGAGATTTTCCTTCGTCATGGAGTTAGGAAAAAGGGTCCAAAAGGCCCGAAAAATAAAACAAACTTCGGATAAGCAGGATTAGCCCCGAAAATTAGAGAAAAACTGTCGTTTTCCGTTTTCGCGCCATCGCCAAAAGCAAGATGGCGAAGCGAAACTGAAAAGGGGCACCACGTGATGGCCCCGGCGTGAGAGTGCCGACATCTGGCGGCAGAATACAACACTCCGCGCTGACACGATTTAAAAGGGTATTTAGAAAACCCGAACTGAGAATAATGGGCAATTTCGTTGGATTTGCCCCAAAATAAGACGGTAAAAATTTAGTCAGGTAGATAGGAAAAGAGGTTTAGAAGACTCGAAAATTAAAACAAGTGTTGGATGGGCAGGAATTGTCGTAAAATGGCATGAAAAAGGTCGATTTTTCGTTTTTGCGCCCTCGCCAAAAAGGCAAGATGGCGGAGCGGAGGTGTAGGCGCCGTACGCGGCGCCTCGCGCCGAAGGGTGCTGACACCTGGCGGCGAAATAATCGGCAAATAACGTTGAGGGAGGGTTTAAAATACAGCAAGTTCTCCTGTAACGCGAGTTTCTACTGCGCGAATTTGCTCTTACGCGATTGACAAATTGTGGAAAAAATCACTATTACGCGAGGATATTTGCTCATACGCGATTTTTTTAGTCGGTAGTGATTGTGTATCGCACTCAGAGTAAGCCAGTAAACGCGACAAGCTTCCAGTTTACACTGTCCTACATGACTGTAGGAATATGAAACTAACACACACAATGTTACAAGTCCCTCTTTTCACTTAATTCAACATTGTTAGGCCAAGTTGTTGATGTCGAGGAATAGCTGTCATAGGGTTAACTCATGAGGGGTGACAGCATTCGAAACGTAAATAATCAGCAAAAACTAAGGTCTAACGGGCCTCAACTTTACATCCATGGCGTGAGAACATTGATCCTTAAGAATTTTAATATAATATAAAATTGTAATGGCATTGTATTAGACTTCTTGTTATTTTTTGGTGTAATGATTCTGGATGATTGGTCCCTAACCCCACCTTTCCCATAGGCCATATTGTTTCTACTACGCGAATTTTCATAACGCGCTATTTTTCAGGTCCCCATTCATCGCGTTATAGGAGAACTTACTGTACCAAAAAACTCGAAAAAGACTAGAAAAATAAAGAAACACTAGAGAATTAAATAAAATATGGGAATTTTTAACTTTATTCGACGGATTTTGAGAGGTCGAAAGAAATCTGGTGAATTTTGAGAGGAATTTTACTGATTTGGGAGGATTTTGCGACTTTGGGAGGAAATTTTGGTTTTAGTTTAAGAAAATTTAGAAAAATTTTGAAATGCAAAGGGTTCCGAGATTTCGCGAGATATAGCGAAAAAATTATGGAAAGCGAAAATTATGACTGAATTTGACGGAAGAAATGCTGATAGAAGTTTAAGAAAGTTTATTTTGAAAATTATGGAAAAATTCGAAAAATAGAGGAAATTTTTGGAGAAAACAATCAAAAAGATTTTGAAATAGACTTGGAAATTTTCGCATTTTGGGAGGTTTCTTTAGAAAATTGAAGTGACCCCAGCTTGAACTAGGGTTGGGGTCAAAATTGAAAGAAAAAGGAGGAGTTCAAAGAGACAAAGTCGCAAGGCCTTCACACCTGCCTCGCTCGAGAACAATTGCGAGAGAGACTCTTTGAAGTGGGCCTATTGTGAAAAATACAAGGCGGTAAATCACAAAGTCAAGATGACACCTGCGACCGAATCTAAGGAAAACCGCGCTGACGAAGATTTAAAAGGGAAACCCGAGACCGGGAGAGACCTACTCCGCCCCAAACAACCAGCAGACGACCATGCCATACTCCATCACCGTGACGAAGTCGGCAATCCTGGTGTCCGCTCACCTGCGGGATGGACTGGTGTACGCCGAGGCAAGTTTCGTCTCCGAGGCCGAGCTTCCATCCAGCTGGGAGGGAGCTCACTCATGTGAGAATTGTGCTTTAAACATTGCAGCCACCGCGTACAATCTGCTGAGGAGAGCGAGAAAGGACGCCAACCGAGGCGAGATGGACAAAATAATGATGGGAAATATAGCCCATGGACTGCTGAAGCGACGGCGGGAGTTGGCCGAGCTCTACCGAGCGTGGTTGGCGGAAACACATCCCGGTGAGTCGACCGACTCGGAGGACGACAGTTGCGACTCCGAGGAGAGCATCGACTGAGCCGAGGACGGGGTATTGGGACGATTCTCGAAGACCAAGGAAGAGGAAGAGAGACTGAGGAGAAGAAGAATCCGAACATTTTGTTTTGGGAAATTGTGGACTTTGGTGGCGGAGAATTTCTTTTGGGGGGTTGTGGTTATTGTTCAATTTGAAATTCTCAGGTTGTGGTTTAGGGGAGAAAAGTTGTCCTTGTTGTATGATTTGTGGTTCTCAAACTTATAATTAAAGATAAAGAGGTTGTCCAAGAGAAACGCTCGTTTTTTTGTTGCTTGACGCGAGGGAGGGAAAAAGATTTAGGGGACGGGAATTTTGCGATCCGTGATCCGAAAATCAATCGTTGGGTTTTGATTGAATTGAATTTTGGCGAAGAGGAAAAGAGAGAGGGTTGTTTTCTTTCACGATTTTGTTCGAGAGAAGACGGAATTATCACTGAGAGGCGAGGGCGCCGCGCCGCCAATCTGCGCTCAACAGCAAGCCGCGCCGCCCATCTGCGCTCGGCGGCGGGCCGCGCCGCGCCGCGCGCTGCTGACCCCTCGCGGGAGAATATTTCATGAAAGGCCGCGAGGCGGGCCTTGCTCTGTTTTGAAGAAAAACCAGGAAAAACAAGAATGACAGTAGACACTGGATTTTTATTGCCGAAAATTTTGGATTTTGTGGAATTAAACTCAAGGGAGCGGATCGACTTGCGGATTGACTTACAGGAATTTTGATTGAAATTTTTTTTAGGATCTAATAAAGGGTACATTCTTTAAAAAAATAAAGAAAAATGAAAAAAAAAATAAACACAATAACTTGTGGTTAAAAATTCAAAAGAAACATACATTTTGATAAGACGAAATAATATGAAATTTAATAAAGGGATACACTTTTCCCGAGGTGTGAGATGAACAGGGGAAAGGGAAGATCTTTCCTTTTCACACGTTAAGGATCACATCGCACATTTGAACACAAAAATAAAAAAAAATTAAAGAATTAAAAAAAAAAAAATATTTAAAAAATAAAAATAAAAATAAAACCCGTGTGTAAGGGTTATGTAATTAGATTTGGTTACATTCACGCATACAGGTTGGGATTACACAGAATTAGGATATAAAATTTTATAGAGAAATTACGGAATTAAAATCTTTGGTTTTGGTTAAATTTCGGCCTCCCTAATCGGGAAATAGGAAGTCTAGCTCTTTTTTCGTTGGGGCTCCTGTTGTTGATGAGAAATCCGGGGTTTTGTCGTCGGACGCCCGATCTTGGACTGTCGAGGCAGGGTCCGGCGGCGAGGACACACACGCCTTCGTGGTCGCTGCTGAGGCCATCGGCGGCTGGGAGATTCTTGCTGTCGGCGGCTGTGCGGTCGATTTTGGGGGCGATTCAGTCGGCAGTGGCGATGACGCTCTCGTGGTCGGCGGCTGCGGAGTAAATCTCGTGGTCAGCGGCGTCGATGACGCTCTCGTGGTCGGCGGTCGCGCCTGAGCTCCTGGCGTGGCGGCGGGAGTGCGGACGGTGGTCTCAGTGGCCAGAGTTGTCGCCCGCGCGACGCGAGTGACTGCCGGGGAGAGAACGTTTTAGGCCAGAAGGGAAACACAGGAGAGAATAAAAAAGAAAAAAGACAAATTTTTGGTGATTGAATTTAAAAAAATAACAAGATTTAGACTGTTTTCTTACCTGAAATGGGGTGTTCTTTTGGTCTCGAGGTGGCGCGACCCAAATTTGTGGGGTCAACTCGAGTTTGACCTGTGAAAAATAAAGAATTGGTGGGGTCGAATTTTCACCGGGGAAGAACAATCGGAGGGGGACCACGGGGGAGGGATATAAAAAAGCCTCTTACCTCCCCCCGAGCGTAGTGAAAGCCAAATTTGTACCCCGGTCAAGGCTATCGAGAGCACCAGTAGGAACGGCATTCCCCATTTCGCCATCGATGATTTGCGGCGTTTTGACTAAATAAACAAATGAAGAAAATTTTAAGAGAGACGTTTTGAGGACAGGAATTTTAGGAGAAAAATATTTCGAAACAAAAAAATCTTGAGCCATAAAACGGAAAAGTTTGTGAAAAAAAAAACGAGGTTTTCTTGGAGTTTCAAATAAGAAGAAGTTTCTTTTTGTGAAGGAAAATATTAAGAGCAAAACAAGAAAATGCGTGAATTAGAGGGAAATCCTACCTTGACCTTTTCATAGGTGTGCACCGGGGTTACCGCTCGAGGACGCTCACGGAACGAGGTCTCGGCAAAGCGAACCCCGGGCGCTCCCCTTTCTTCCGCATCTAAGCTAATTTCGTGGTCGGCGGGATATTCCCCACGCTCATCTACGGGCTCCAGGCCATGTCTGGACCATCGTTTGAGGAAATATGGCTGGGTTGACGGGAAATTCAAAGGGAGCGTGGCCGCTCGTTTCGGGCGTGCACCTCCCATAGCCATGATGTAACACCAGAAAGTCCAAAGAGAAAGTGACGAACTAAAATAAAAGACAAAAAACTGTACCTTACCCCCATTGTTTATGCGGGAATGAGGCAGAAATCCGAGGAGAGATCGCTCTGAGAGACAACGGCGATCTCGGACCTCCTACAAGAGCGAGCGCGTCGCTATAGCGAGGTTCGAATGGCCTTAGGCCGGACGAACTCGACGCTTCGAGAGGCGAGGGTCAATTCCCAAGCCTCCCTCTCTAAAAATAGAGACGATAAAAACTTTAGAGAGAGTGAGGGGAGAGAAAATGGAAAAATATCAAAGAAAAATAAGTAAAATCAAGGGAATTAAAAGAAAAATGAGAAAAATCAAAGGAATTAAAAGAAAAATCAGAAAAATCAAGGGAATTAAAAGAAAAATCAGAAAAATCAAGGGAATTAAAAGAAAAATCAAGGGAATTAAAAGAAAAATTTTGAAAGAGAAAATTGAGAAAATCTTTGAGTTAAAGATAAAATGGGAAATATCCAGGAAATGAAATTAAATTTTGAAAGAGAAAATTGGAAAGTCTAAAATAGAGAAAATTAAGGAATCTCAGATGAAAATTTTTTTTGGAAGAGAAAAAAAAAAAAAAAAAAACTTTTAAAATGAAGTAAATTAAGAAAATACCAGGGAGAATAAATAAGGGGTTGTTTTTTTTGCCGAGAAAAAGTGTCGACAGCAAGGCTGTCAAACAACTTTTTCCTTTGGGAGGGAAGGGTTGTCATGTGGAAATTTAATTATGGTTTTGAATAAATTTAGCAATTTAAATAAAAATGACAAATTTAATAATAAAATCTTTGTGTTCTATTTTGGATAATTCTAAAAAGACCAACCTGAGTCCAAAGGATTTAAGTGACCAAAAAGAGGTTTGAAGATGATTAATGGGGAGGGGAAAAAGCTGAAAGAGAAGTTAGGCACAAAGAAACTGTTATCTAACCAGTAGCTCACGGGTTGAAGACCAGTTTTGAGGCAAACCAAGTACAAAGAAAAGCCAGGTGATTTTTGAGTTTGCTGGTTTTCTCACGCTAGTGAATAGAAAAAGTTGAATAAAGAAAGGAATAACGTTTTGTTAGAGAAATAAGTTGAGAGAAAAAATAAGAAGTAAGAGGCAGTTGGCGGAGAGAGACCAGAGAGAGCAGATCAGGGAGTTTTAAGAGTGAAAATTAAGCAGAGAAAATATTGAATAAGTTGAGAAAGCTGAGAGTGTGAAGTGAGGTGGCCTGGATGCTTTTTGCGGGTCGGGCGGAGGCGCAGAATTTGAGTGTGAAGTGAGAGAAATTAAGAGAGTGAAGAAGAAGTTTTAGTGAGTGAAAGTGAAAGGACAGAGAAGAAGACAGTGAGAAGATAGAAAGCTGAGCAGAGAAGTGAACGATTTGGAAAGAGAACAGTGAAAGTGGATAAGAAGAGAAGAGAAGCCAACTCAAGGAAGAAAAGAGAAGAACACTGAAAACTGGTACCAGTAAGCAATCTGTTATACACACTTACCCATTTGTATCACATTGTAACTTTTATTTTATATTATATATTAAATTTATTAATATTCAATGTGGTCTCATTCCTATGACTTTACCTGCTCTACACTTCTGGGGCCTGCCACTAAAATAAATTTTGTGTTTTTATTCCAAAAATAATTTGACCAGAACCAAATTGGTTTTAAAGTAAAAAAGATTTTATTTGATAACATAAGGAATAAATTACACAGCATTACGATCGCGATTAAAATTTGGCAAATTGACTTGCAAAACGGGTCGGTTAGCGCTCCTGACGACGCGATGACGGCTCTCCTTGGTGAAGGTTTTAGTCGAAATTAAAAGGAGAGGGTTTTTTTTGTTGTGTTGTCTATTATTTATCCGCGATTTTCTCGAAAAAGGAGAATTTCGCGGCCAAGAAGTTAAAATATTCTCGATCGCTCGTTCCTGGTCTACTCAAAACCGCCTGGTGAGAGAATTGAAACCGAGATTTGTGTGGGAAAAAGTCCGTGAGGCAAAGCGTTGAAGAGACGCTAGGGAAATTTATAAAACCCGAATCGGAATAAATGCTCGATTCGCCCGATTTTACTCGAATTAAAACACGAAGGAGGGTTTTTTAATTATCAGGGAGTTAGGGAAGGGGGTTCTCAAGACTCGAAAAATAATACCAACTTCGGATGGCGAGGATTAGGTGAAATAGAAAGAAAAAACGACCGTTTTCCACTTTTGCGCCATCGCAAAAAGGCAAAAAGGCAATATGGCGAAGCGAAACTGAAAGAGTATTACGTGACCACGCTGGAGTGCCGGCACCTGGTGACAGAATGCCCGGCGCTCCCGCACCAAACGCTAATTTAACGGAGATTCGGAAAACCCGAACTGGGTAGAAAGTTCTGAATTTTCCGATTTTCACGTAAGTAGGACATTAGAAGGGAGTTTTCCTTGACCTGAGAGATAGAATGAAGGGTTCAGGGAACTCAAAAATTAAATTGACCCTCGGATGGGCAAGACTTGCCCAGAAAAGAAATAAAGACACCCGATTTTCCGTTTTTTGCGCCTTCGCCAAAAAAGCAAGATGGCGGAGCAGAAGTGTAAGCATCGTACGCTGGTGTTCTGCGCTGAAGAGTGCTGACACCTGGCGGCAAAATAAAGGCGATTCGAGCTCGAGGGGAATCAAAACTACAAAAGACTCGAAAAGACAAGAAAATTAAAGAAATATTAGAAAACTTAATAAAATATTGTGGGTCTTTACGTGATTCGACGGATTTTGAGAGGTCAAAGAAAATTTAGTGAATTTTGAGGAGATTTTACAATTTTAGGGAGATTTTACAATTTTAGGGAAATTTTACGATTTTAGGGAAGAATTTTTATTTTGTTTTAAGAAAATTTAGAAATTTGGAAAATGTCAATGAAATCCGAGATTTCTTGGGATATATTTGAAAAACTAAAGAAAAGCGAAGATTTGACGAAATGTGACGGATTTTAACGTGAATCCGGAAGAAATTCTGATGGAAATTAAAGAAAAAAACTTTTTGAAAATTTTGAAGATAATCGATAAGAAAGATTGTTAGAAGAGACAACAAAAGAGATTTAAAGTAGACGTGGAATTTTCCACGTTTTGGGAAGTTTTGAGAAAACAGAATTGACCCCAGTTGAACTAAGGTTGGGGTCAAGATTGAAAAGAAAAAAGAGGTACAAAAGAAGTAAAGTCGCAGGGAACAATTGGGAAGGGAGCCCCTTGGACTGTCAATGAACGGAAGAGAACAAAACCGATAGATCACAGAGACCGAGTTGACACCTGAAGGGAACAAAGCATAGACTGCATCGTGCGAGAGGATAAAAAGGGAGTCAGCTGGACCTGAGAGTGATTCAAAGCGACTCGAGCCTCTGCCATGCCGTACACGATAAGCATCCGGGAAAAGACCATCTCCGTATCTGCTCAGCAGCGTGATGGGAGGACGTACGCCGAGGCCAACTTCACCTCGGATTTCGCGCACCCTTCGGGATGGGAAGGCGACCACCCGTGCGAGTCCTGCGTCATAAAAATCGCAGCCAGCGCCTACAACCTGTTAAGAAGGGCGAGCAGGGACATTGGCAGAACAGGGATGGATCGAATAATGCTCGGGAACCTGGTCCGAGGATTGCTGAAGCGGCAGCGGGAGTTAGCCGAGCTCTACCGAGCGTGGTTGGCGACGAGCCACCCCTGCGAGACGACCGACTCGGACGACAGTTGCAGCTTGGACGAGAGCGTTGACTGAAAAGAAGAACCAAGACAGCAGGTCGTTCTCCGTCGCGAAGGAATGGGAGGTCGTGGCCGGAGCGTTCAAGAATTAACTTTTGGTGGGGTTTTGGCTCGTTTGAGGGTGGAAAATTTGATTGTGTCTGCTCCGTTGAGAGTTTTGTTCCTTTTGATTAAATAACCGTTTTAAAATGACCAATGACGTCCAGTTATTTCCTCGGAGAGATTTTGAGTTGAGTTCGATTGAGGGTAGGATAAATAAAAACAAGAATCCTCGGGGAGAGGAATTACCTGGAGAGGCGAAAGCGCGACGCAGCCACTCTGCATTCAACAGCGAGTCGCGCTGCACGCTGCTGGCCTCGTGGGAAAAATTTTAAGATAGGCCGCGCGCTGCGAGGCAGGCCATACTCGAGTCTGGGCGAGGAGGCAGACAGGACTAACAATAAACCGGATTTTATTGTGGAGTTACTTTTACTTCTTTCAAAAAAAAAAAAAGAGGGGAGAATTTTTTTTTACACTAATTTGTATTTTATTGGGTTCAAAAAAGAGAAAAATATGAAAATTTATTTGGAAAATAAAGGATTTTGCATACAAAATATAAGGCTCTAAATAGAGATTTTTTACGAAAAAATATAGTTTTAAAACAGGCATACAAAGCCGTGATCGAAAAAACAAAAATAAAACAAAGAAAGATTTTTTAATTGGATAATAGCTTGAGGTGGACGCCGTGGTTGACCAGCTCTAACAGGATTTATCGCTGCTGGGGGCCAAAGAGAAACTCCAGCTCCTCCTTCGACTGGTGGGCGAGTGTGGGGTGTTTTCCAGTCCCTCATTTTTGGGGACCCGATCCTGAGCGGTCGTGGTGGGCATTGGTGAGGTTTTGATGCACGTCGCTGGGGTCGTGGCCGAGGAAGTCGACGTGGCTGGCGGCTGCGCGTTCGGCGGCGGCGCGGTCGGCGTTGTCCGCCACGGCGGGGTCGCCTTTGTGCTCACCTTTGTTGTCGCCACAGTGTGTGAAACGGAAAAAAGGGAATGGGAAACAGCGAAAGAAATGTTCTACCTGACATAATAAAGAATTTGAATGGGTTTGTCTAAGCCAAAATAGGGCGAATAACGAAAAAATGTGGCAGAATGGAGAATCTTAGTGGGGTTGTCGTTCGGCTGAGGGAATTATTGACTAAAAAAAATAATTTACCTGGAGTGTCTTTTCCTCTGGTCGCCACGACTACGCCGCCCAGGTTGGCGGGGTCAGCTTTGGGTTGGCGGGTGGCAACACCTGCGGGAAAAAAAGTTGAAGTTAATCCTTGCTGGAATGCAAAAACGTCACACGGAGGGAGACCACTTACTTTCCCCCAGGCGAAAAGATGCCTACACCTGCGCCCCTGTTGACACCACAGACAAGATAAGATCAGCGATCATGCCCCACTTGGCCATCGAATCATCCCGTTTTGGCTAAAAAAGAAAAAGAAAAAAGGGGGAGACAAAATTAAAGAAAAAATTAAAGAAAAATTAAAGAGAAAATTAAAGAAAAAATTTAAGAAAAATTAAAGAGAAAATTAAAGAAAAAATTTAAGAAAAATTAAAGAGAAAATTAAAGAAAAATTAAAGAGAAAATCAAAAAAAGGAGGAAAAAGATAGAGATCACATACCTTCACTTTTTCATACACGTGGACGGGGCTCCTCGCCGGCGGGCAGCGGCAAAAGCTCGTTTCTCTTGCGAGGGCCGTGTGTGAGCGATTATTCCCCCCCGTCGATCAAGATTTCCTGGAGAGGAATGGATTCTCTCCTGGTTGCCGGATTTTCGTCATACTCGTCCACGGGTTCCAGGCCGTGTCTTGACCACCTTTTTAAAAAATACGGCTGAGTTGACGGAAAATTTAAAGGGAGCGTGGCCGCTCGTTTTGGGCGTGCACCTCCAGCAGCCATGACCGCACGAAATAAAGTCAAAAAGCGAAAGTGATGATTAGACGAAGAAAAAGAAAAGAAAGCTTTTGGTACTTTTGTGCTGTAATTTATTCCTTCTTTTGTTTTAAATAAATCCTTTTTGAATTAAAACCAATTTGGCTCTGGTCTACTTCTTGGAAATAAAAACACACAAAATTTATTTTAAAGGTAGGCCCCCAGAAGTCTAGAGCAAGTAAAAGTCCATGAAAATGAGACAGCGTTGAGTACAATAATTTTAATATAAAATAATTAAATTTAAATACAGGATTCAATACAAAATTTAGATAAGTGATAAATGATTTCTTACTGGTACCAGTTGTTGAATTCTTCTCTTCTCTTCTGTTGAGTTGGCTTCTCTTCTCTTCTTGTTTACTTTCACTGTTCTATTTCTAATTGTTCACTTCTCTGCTCTGCTTGCTATCTTCTCACTTGTCTTCTTCTCTGTCTTTTCACTCACTAAACTTCTTCTTCACTCTCAGCTTCTCTCACTTTAAACTCAACTTTCTCAACTTCTTCAATATTTTCTCTACTCAACTCACTCTTAAAAACTCCTCGATCTGCTCTGTCTGCTCTCTCTCTACCAACTGCCTTCTTTTTCCTAAATTTTACCTCAGTTTCTCTCCTCTAACAAAACCTTTTCTTTGCTCTTTTATTCACTTTTGCCTTTCAAATCCGTGAGAAAGTTAGGAAAACCCAACTTCACCTGGCTTCTCTTTGTACTTTAGAAACCCCAGAACTGGTTTATTAACCCTTTAGCTACTGGTTAGCTAACTATTTTCCTTGTGCTTTACTTTCCATTTAATCTGTTCTCCCTTCCCATTAATCAACTTCAACCTCCAGACTGGTTCCCTTAAATCCTTTAGACCCAGGTTGATCCTTTAAATCCAACAAAACAAAACGCAAAGATTTTACTATTTATTTCACCAATTTTATTTAGACTGCTCTATCTATTTAAATTACATAATTTAATTTTCACGTGACACTTTACACCCAATTGTTTGTGTAGAGATGGGGTGGAAATCCGAGAAGAGATCGCTAAAAAAGACAACGGCGATCTCGGACCTTCTACAAGAGCGAGCGCGTCGCTGTAGTGAGGTTCGCATAGCCTCAGGCCCGACGAACACTTAGCTTTGAGAGACGAGGGTCAATTCCCAAGCCTCCCTTTTTAAAAATAGAGACAATAAAACCTTAGAGAGAATGAGGGGAGAGAAAATGGGAAAATGTCAAGAAAATAAAAGAAAAAATTTTGAAAGAGAAATTAAGATAAATTTTTTAAATAAAGAAAATTAAGAGGGTATCAGGAAGAATTTAATAGGGAGTTTTGCTGATAAAAAGTGTTGGCAGCAAGGCTACCAACCAACTTTTTCATTTGGGAGGGAAGGGGTGTCATGTGCAAATTAAATTATGTGATTTAAATAAATTGAACAATTTAAATAAAATTGGTGGATTTAATAATAAAATCTTTGCGTCTTATTTTAGATAATTTCAAAAAAGACAAGCTGGGTTTAAAGGATTGAAAATACCAGTTGGAAGTTGAAGTTGATTAATGGGAAGGGGGAAAAGATGAAAAAGAAAGTGAGCACAAAGAAAATCGTTAGCTAACCAGTAGCTAACGGGTTAAATAACCAGTTTGGGCGTCTACTGGGGACAAAGAGAAGCCAGGTGAAAGCTAAGTTCTCTGACTTTCTCACGGAATTTGAAAGGAGGAATTTAATAAAAGAGAGAAGAAAAGGTTTTGTTAAAGAGAGAAACTCAGGTAAAATTTGGGGAAAAGAAGGCAGTTGGCGGAGAGAGAGCAGATCAAGGAGTTTTAAGAGTGAGAGTTGGAGAAGGAGAAAATATAGAAGAAGTTGAGAAGGCTGAGAGTTGAAGTGAGAGAAGTTAAGAGAGTGGAGAAGAATTTAGTGAGTGAAAGTGAAAGTGAAAGGACATAGAAGAAGACAAGTGAGAAGATATAAAGCAGAGCAGAGAAGGGAACAATTGGAAATAGAACAGTGAAAGTGAACAAAACGTCGAGGAGAAGACAACAGAAGAGTGGAACGCAACAAACTGGTACCAGTAAGAATTCAATTACCAACTTACTATATTTTGTATCAGAATTTGTAACTGTTTTTGTTTTCATGTTATTAAACTAAATTATACTCACGTCGTTTCATTTACCCGACTTCTTACCTGCTCCATACTTCTGGGATCCATCCTTAAATAAATTTTTGTGTTTTAAAGATTCCTTAAATTGATTTGAGCCAGATTTGGTTTTTAAAGAATTTTATTTAAATAGCAAAGAATTAAAATTACAGCACACAAACAACTTTTTCCTCGGGAAGGGGTGTCATGTGTAAATTAAACATAAAAACTGGATTAAATAAAAGGATTTTAGGGGATTCAAAGTACAAAGAAAGGCCAGGTGAAGTTAAGTTTTCATGACTTTCCTCACGGATTTGAAAAGAGGAATTTAATAAAAGAGAGAAGAAAAGGATTTGTCTCAGAAGAGAAACTGAGGAAAAAATTGGGAAAAAGAAGGCAGTTGGCGAAGAGAGAACGAGGCGAGTAGATCGAGGAGTAAGGCAGAGAGATTTTTGAAGTGAACATTTAAGAGAGTTGTGAGGAAATAAGTGAGTGAATTAGAAGAGCAGAGAAGAAGTAAAAGTGAGAAGAAAGTGGAAGAGCAGTGCAGAGAAGTGAACGTTTGGAAATTAGGACAGTGAAAGTGAACGGACAGTGAGAGGAAACAAAAGCCCTGAGGAGAAGCCAACGAGAAGGAAGGAAGAGAAGAAAACAAAACCACCAACTGGTATCAGTAAGAGTTATTTTACACAAATTTCTTTGATCTTATAGCCAATTTTGTAACTGTTATTTAACCTTTATATACTTATTCATTAAAATTGCATTTATTCAACGTGTGTCTCATTTCAATTGGCTTTTACCTGCTCCATACTTCTGGGGCCTGCCTTTAAAATAAATTTTGTGTTAAGTCTCCCTAAAATTAAAAGAAGACCAAAAATAGTCTGGAAATTTTTATAAACAAATTAAGGGATAAAAACCACAGCACATAACAAACTTTGTCGTTTCAATACAATCAAACGAGAAGCATAGATTAAAATTTACATGACAGTAGTAGGCCTTAGCCATCATTGGCAAAAACCACCAAAAATGAAAAAAATAATTTTAAATTTCGTTTGAAGTCGCGAGCAAAAACGGTTGAAAAAATCACTAAATGCTAAAAAATCTAATAATTTATTTCAATCAATTAAGTTTTACATATTGTTAATAAATTGCTTAGTGCTCTGAAAATTAATTTTAAAACAAGCTAAAATAAGTTATAGTTGTAAAATCGTAACAAAATTAAATTTTTTAAATTATACATTCTGTACCATCGAGTTCGGAGAAAAGACATGTTGCTTATACAGCTCCTTTTCAAAAGTTTAAGGAATTGGGAAGAAAAACTGTTTCACGATCTTCTCATTGAAAATGTTGACTGAAAATATTATCACAGAGATCTGTGGTTAAATTTTCTTAAAAAACCATTATATTTACTCTCTTTTGAGCTACTAACAACATTTCACAAGTCGCCGAGTTCGCATGCAAAACGTTATTGTGTTTATGTCACTTGTTTCAAAAGTTTAAGGAATGCTGTTATCTGTTTCATAAGTTTAAGGAATAGCAACATTTACTGCA
>JAQIWS010000906.1:0-14653 GCA_034696085.1 Stigmatogaster subterranea | reverse complement strand
ATGCGTCAATTTTTAAATGTTAAATTTTTTACACTGTTGCATGAAAAACACTTTACTAAAACTGAATAGCATAAATATTTTTGTACCATAATTCAAGTGATATTGTTACGTACTCGTATTTAAGATAGTATTGTCCTTTTTACACAACCATTTGCCGACTTTGTTTAAAAATATTTTTGCTGGTGTTTCGATTTTACGTATTGCAGAAAGTTAAAATTTAAACGTGCAAGTAATTTGTCCTTGGTTGAAACAAATACATGTATCTATGAAAACAATTTATTATATTTTATAATCGCACAATGTGGCAGATACGAAATATTTGATAAGCTTTATTCCTAAAATTTTTGTTCTTTCACTGAGACACTTTACGCCCTTTGGAAGTTTTGGTATGCTTATACTAGTGAAAATCCCTGTACCCGTGAATTGATGATCAATGAGTAATTTGTGTGATTGATGTTGGAATTTGTGGTTTAATAATTTGAGTAAATTCCGTGCTTCAAATCTTTGATTTTAATATAAATTTTTGGTGCAATTTATTCAGTCTTTATTTTTTTGGTTGTAGCAAGATTTATTAACCGTATTCCATTTTGCTTATTTGTTTTCGTCGTTTAATTAATAGCTGTTTACTTTAATTTAAATTACTTGAAATGACTGTTCTTTAATACAAATGAAAATGTTATTTTGTTTTTGTTTCATTTTGCAACATTATTGCATGCGCTATCGTTGATGAATAACGTGGCTCAAGTTATAAATGTGTTGGTTATTTGTATAATGTTAGTAAAAGCGCGCTAGATGGCGCGTAAAATATTTTACTTAAAACATTACCGTGAATCTTTCTCAGTTGTCAAAATAACAAGCTGAAAACGTTTTAGTTTTCATGATTGTTTGATACAGTATTGCGTTTAATTTTAAACCCTGTTTTACGGCAATTCTGAGTAATCGAATCCGTTTGCAAATTTTCATTTTTTAACGATTTGTTCATTGATTAAACATTCGCTAATTCACTTGTTAATTCCGTTTATGTTACTGAGTTGTCACCTTTTTATCTATTTTCTCAATATTCCTATTCTTGGCTGCAAAATTTAGATATTTGAACTAAGGTTTAGACGCTGCTTAAAATTGAATTTTCATCAGTTTTTGTTAAGTTTTTTTCAATTGAAAAAAGTTATTGTATGAAGTTGTTTTTTAATTGAAAAAGTTTGTAGAAGGTAAAATTGTTGCAAACTGCATAAAAATGTTTTCTTAGGTATGCATTGAATATTTTTATTCATTGATTTCTAGTATCTCGAGAGAAAAATTTATTAAACGAGATATTGGTTGAATGAATATATTTTCGTATTTATGTTGAGATAATTGCTGTTGTGTTGAAATCGGTTTTTAAAATTTGACAGCAATGTTGCAAAAATTAAAAGTTTTTTAAGAAATTTGCATTAAAAATTTGAAATATTTGCAAATTGTGTAAAAATATTACATTTACTTAACAATGAGTGGTAAAAATAATTGATGACGTATAGTGCACGAAATCGCGCGATATTCGCGTGATTCACAATGGCGGGTTCTAAACTTGGAGGGATGACATGTTGCTTGTGGCTGGAGATTTTGGAGTTGATTTTCACCCGAAAAATTCGATTCTTTCAGTGGTTCAAAATTTTATTTGGTCGGACTTTGAAGTTACGTGACAAAAATTGTGAAAAGTTGTTTTCGCGCGAATTTTCATTGACAAAATTGTTGAAAAATGTATGAATGTTATTCACGTTATCTTGGCAAAACGTTATTGAGTAAATTCGTGTTAATTTTGTATTGTGTTTCGAGTGATAATTTTGTGTATTTTACGTGAAGTAGAAAATTCCACTTTTACGCTGCAAATAATTTTTCTGTGGTAAAAGTAACCATACGTACTATAAAAACAAATTATTCCATTTTGGAATAGCAGCACGTGGTTGCAACAAAATGGTAGATATTTTAAACTTGTTAAATTGTTAATGATTATTATTTAAAATTTGTCATACAAATTAAGGAGTGGTGAAAATTTCATGTTATTTGAGTTGACTGTCATTATCATGAATATTTTCAACATTTTGTGTGTAAATTTTCGTGTTTGAAAATTTCGGGATTGAAACTTATGTCTGGATATTATCTCCGTTGCATTTTAGCCGAATGGTTTATTACATAATACTCAAGTGGAAAAAATCAAATATTTACCACTACATCCTTAACAAAAATCTGTTGACAGTTGTACGTGATGAAGGAACTTCGAATTCAAATGTGTAAATGGTTTTTTATGGTTAACAAAATGATTAATGATTAACTACTTTAGTATTTAAAGAATTTTGTTTATTTTACATAAATAACTGAAGTTTTTGTAAAACTAAGTCCTGTCCAAAGTTGTGATTGATTGAATGTACATTTGCTTTGTGTCAATTTCTGTGACTGGTTATCTACTTTTCAACTTTTTTTTCTCGGCTGTTAATTTCAAAGTTTTGAAAATCAAGTTATACAAGTAATTAGATTAATGTTACAATATTTCGCAAATATTTACTCATTGTATTTAAGTGTGCTTTAATTATCAACCCGTGAGGCATTCTTCATTTCCGTTAATTTAACTGTTATATTATTTATTTCTTCGTCTTTTATCTACTTGTGTTGAAGTTTCGACTGAAAAACGAAATTTATATCTAGCATACTTATCAAAAGCTGTTTATTAATTTTTAGCTGACTGAGTTTATCACTCTTGCTCAACTAGAACTTTTTAACCATCATTGATTGTAAAGCAAACTTTAACATTTTTTACAGCAATAACGGCAATTTGTATTTTTGCGATAATGCGAATATGTTTCTAATTTCAATTTGATTTTATTTTCTTTAACCTAAAAATTAATTTGTTGACTCCGGTGGTTTAGTTTGATACTGATTTTTGTTAACAGTTTAGTATCCGTGGGGAGTTTTACAGTTTTGTCATTGAAACATAAATTGGCGATTGCAATTTATAAAAAAAAAGTTAATGTAAAAATATGACACAGTACTGTTATTGCAAATGTTAAACATTGAGTTAAATTCGCATTTAAATCAGTAGCATCAATTTGTAGTAGAATTTTCCCCTCTTCAGAAAATTAATTTAAACATTTTATTAACGTTGTAACGTTTGGTTTTACGAAATTTTTGAATATTATTGCGTAGACAAAGTGTATAAGAGATTTATAAAAAGTTGTCAATGCTAGTTAGCGCAGAACCGTAAATTTTAATTGTGTCAAGTGATTAACCTAAAATAAAGTTTAAAAAATTGTAGTTAAACAATTTTATTTTGTGAAATTTTCTGTGCAGAGCAGTATTTTGTAAATTTTTATACTTTTGACCACTGTTACGAATTTTGTAAGCTACGGTATATTGTGACGGTATTTCATCCAGTGACTAATCGTTAACCCGTTGTAAAAGTTTCCGTTTTACCAATGATTTTGTACATATAATTTGCAAGCCCAATTTTGTTAATGAGTGATTGTATCACAATTTGTGCATTTGATTCCTTTGTGTCATTGACCCGTCTCAAAATTCCAATGATACGTTCCACAATTCCATTGACTTTTCTTTATTATTCCGTCACTCCTGTACTTTAAGTAGATAGAAGAACATGGAACAGAATGGTTGTACAATTAGAGTTTAATGTTGAAACATTTTACAAATGTTTGAGCATTGGATTTGAGAGTGTTTCAATCTGAATTTATTTATTTACGCCTAAAAAATTCGTGAAAATGTGTGAAAATACAATTTCTTTGACTGTTTGTCAAAGTTTGCACTGATTTTTATTAACAATTTATTTTGCGATTTAACCCGAGGATAATTTTTACCGTACGTCAATTCTCGATCAAAAATAAAATGCTAAGATGCTAAGTTTTTTCTGCAATTTTTTGATAAATCATTTGTTAAGTGAAAATTTTTATTCAGTCCCAAATTTTCATTTACGAAATTGTTGAAATATTTCCTAAAATTTCGGAACTGCAACTTATGTTTGGATTTTATCTCCACAATATCTTTAACAAAATTGTTAAAGCCTTGCATATTGTTTATTTAATTGCAACGATTTATTACGTGTCCTAAAAGTAATTTAAAATTTTTCCAATAGAAATTGGGAGTTACAAATTCGGCACAGGGCAATGTTAATTTGTCTAATGCACCCACCGTTCTGAATTTAGCGTCATTTTGTCTTAAACAAAATTATTGAATTTGGTGGAGGCTTTTATTGTTAGGTAAAGTTACAACAGTGTTACAATGCATGTAATACATTTTATTACAATGGAGAGAATATTTATTTTCCTTAGAAAAGATGTTTTTGTAACTTATTTGTACTGTATTTAAGTTTTCTTTCAGGTTTTGTAAGATATTTTGTCGACAATGTCGTACTTACTTGGATTTGTTTAGTTTTTATTGTCATTTACTGTATTATCAATTTGTTGTGATCTCAAGACAGAGTGAGATTTTGCAAAATCTTTGCTGAGTAATATTGGTAAATCTCAATATCCACAAATTCAGTGAAATTAGAACGACAACTACTGCGAATTTTGTTAGCTGTGTTGTGACGAATCGTTACAAAATTTGCAAATTTTGGCAAGAAATCATTGACCCGTGCCTTTAAAAGAGTGGACATTGTCTTTTCCTGGATTATGTAATCCAACCAATTTGTGACGTTTAATTTTAGCAATGCGTTCAGAAATTAGCATTATGATTTGAAAGATCCTGATGGTCAATTTGGAGTTTGGTTGTGTGATTGGACACAAAAAATTTTAGTTAACTTCAATTGATCAATTGTATTATCAAGCTTATGTAAAATGTTTTTTTCCCTTTGTTGTGTTCAATTTTTAAGAGTTAACTGTTTTTTGCCGATTTTTTTAAAGATTACAGTAGCACCATTTTACACATTACCTATTTTTGTTGAATTTGTAGTTTAAAATTGTCGTTGCTGTTACGTAAGTTTTGCACGGAATTACAAAATAAAATTTTGTAAAATACAAAAATGGTGATTTCCTGTTACCAAAATTTTATTAATTTTCGCAGTGGTACAAAATATAATCGTAATTGAATACTCTTTTTTCAATTCCTGTATCACTTCAATCTTCAGAGAGAGATATTTAACCTCAAATTCACCTGCCTTGAAGGATTTATAACCCGTACACTGAAGGTAGCCACAGTATAATATTGCTTCCATCAGTTACAACATCAATATTTTATTCTCCAAGGAATTTACAGGCTTGAAGGTTGTTTTTATTGATGAGTTCTGGGAACAAGTTGTAAATTTTTTTGTCACTAAATGTTTCTGAACGAAATTTCAAATGGTCTTGAAAACGGCTAACCTGATGTTGTCAAAAGTAATTTTTGGATGTAACATTTAAAAATTATTTTTTGAACTAAGCATTCAACCTCGAATTGACAACTGTTTTAACTTTTCGCAATACTGTACTTTTTTTGTCTCATTTCTTTGTAAAGTTGGGTTTTCCCGTGTCAATTCCTTGTTCTATGATTTGTGTATTTTTGTCAATTTTAAACTACTATTTGATTATAATGGTTTTTAAAAAATATAGTTAACTCCAAAAATAATATTTCATACAGTACTTGTTTGCAAATGTTAACCGTTGAGTTAAAGTTCGCACTTTAGTTTGTTTGGAGTAGGTAATTCTTTTTTTATTTTTGTGTGTCGCTCGATTACCTCGATGTTTGGGCGACGTACTCACTAAAATGAAATTTATTATTGCATAGATAAAGTTTTTAACAGATTTGTAAAACGTAGTCCCTGCTTACAGTGCAGTACTTTAAATTTTAATTTTGTTAGTGAATAAATCAAAATAAGCTTTCAGTAATTTTAGGTAGTCAGTTGAACAATTTTATTTCACAGTGTGATTTTCTGTGGTGTGCGTTATTTCTCTTGCTTTAATTATCCAATTTGTTGCAATGATTCAGTCGACATATATCCTTAAGCGGCAAATGATGCATCTTTGAAATTGTTAAGATGAAAGAACAATATATTTGTGCAATTCGCAAGGAAACATTTGACAATTTTATTTAGTACTCGTTTAATCGTATGCTCATTTTTTCCCATCGTTTTTCTTTTATTTAACTGCTCGTAAAAAGCGGGTTCTGCAGGTGATCCTTATGATTTTTGCAACAAAATGATAAGGGTCAACAAATGTTCTCTTGCATTTAGTTACGTACAACTGTGTGTAATGACTGCTAACTATTTACTTACTCTTTCATCAGGGTTTGATGGACTTTATCTACTCGTTGTTACGAAAACAATTTTGGTTTGTGTACTATGTTGTTCATTAATTTCGCAGTGAATCAACGATGGTCATTGTCTAAATCAGTCGTTCAAAAACATTTTTGAGCCAAATATATCGCGTTGTAGATTACTTTAAAAAAAAAGCAGTTTTGATGACCACAGTTCTGCAAAAATTTTGGTAATTAATCTTTGAAAAGTTGTCTGCACCTTCGGTTGTTTAAAGTTTTCCTTGAAAACAAAGTTTTCCTACAGGCTACAAAAATTTGTTATTTTAACCGCTTCTGTACAGTAATGAAACAATATTCTGAAAATTATTCACTTGTGAAATATTATTCCGTAGCAAGTATGGCCTTATCGTTTAGAAATATTAATATTTACAGTAATTTTATGGATGTTTATGAAAATTTATTCGCTTTAGTATCAATAAATACTGGGAACTCCAGGTTCAACGGAGATTTGGATCACAAGTCTGGGCAACAAGTGATAGAACGTTGCATCAACTTCTCTACGCATTTTGTGTTATATTTTTTGCTAGATTAATTTAGCATTGTGTTTGAAACTGTTGTCTGCACCATTTGCAAACAATTCAATTTACTTTATTTGTAGCTGTTAATGTGTATTCAAAAAAATTTCGTTAGAAATGCACAATGTAATGTACTCAGACGAGAATTTACTACATTTGTTTTTGAGCATGTAAGATTTCTTTTACATTTCTTGTTCATTTCATGTACATTTCAGTAAGGATCCGTAAATATTCTCAATTTTTGCAAACTTTTGTCAATTTTTTCGTTTAGTTCTTTACATTGAAAAAATGAAAAATACAAACAACTTCATCTCTGTCGGTAAATCGTTAAACGACAAAGTAGATGCTGCCATTTTAACAAGAAATTTAAACCAATTTCTCTCAAAGAAAAATACTATGAGGCAGTTTGTGACTTGTCTTAAAGACCTTTTGAACAAACTACACTGCACTGCATTTACACTGCACTGCATTTCTTTTATCTTGATCATCGAATACGATTGAGTACTGTACTATAGCCTTCAAGGGGCCGCAAATTAAGCTACTAATGTAATTCGTCAATAATTTATTGAATCGCATTTATTGCAACCAAAATATGAAAATTTAATTATATTTCAATTTACAAATCAAGGTATGTGTACAAGTATGAGCTTGTACGTTTCATAATATTTACTAATCAGATAACAATTTGTCCAAATTTTATTGACAACGTGGTCACCTAGCGCTGGCATTTAAGGTCTAAGTTTTATTGCTGATTAAATGCTGTAAAAAGTTAAAAGTAGACCAGTTCGATAATTAATCTATTCAAACGTAACTTCGTTTATTTATTTCATTTTAACAGTGGCAAAACTTAATCACAGTACTTTAATTAAATGGTGCGACTACACAAGTAGATTTGTTGGTCAATTTATCCACGGCATGTTATTCGGTACGACTGAAGTTATAAGTGCGGATTCGAAAATTTATTTTATTTTAATCTTGCCTTATCAATCTTGATGCGCTGAGTCTGAATCTCCAAACGGATTTGCGCGGCGACGCAAAGTTTTCCTTCTATGTGAGTTTGAAAAGTCGCTTTTGTGAAAAAATTACGTCATTTGTTATTTTTATTCACAAAGCTTAAATTTTCAATTTTGTGGTTTGAATGTTATTAACTGAGGATAAATTTATTTTGATTTATATTTAGTTCACGAAAAAACATTGCACAATTGCGCGCAAACGTTTGAGAACGAATGCTTAAAATGTTGTGAAGGTGAGTTAAAGATGAATTTTTATTCTGTATTGTTTTTAGAAAATTGTATTTATCTAATTGTTTCTTTACCTCGAGTTACCAATTTGGATTTGGATAGACAATCCGTTATATCTTTTTATATCCTGCTTTGCGACATTAGCAGCGTAAAATCTTAAATTTTTGTATTACGTGTTACTGTACTCGGCCATTGCGTCTTATTTTACGATGTTAGATAGTGAAATAGTTTCGTGATAATTCTGACTGGTGAAAACGAAACTAAATTACCTGCTGGAATTTTGTGTGTATAAAGACTTGACAGTAGGGTTCAGTTGCTTGGTCTCGCGATATTGCAAAAACTTACAAATTTCATAATTTGCTCTAAGAATTTTATTTGTACATGGTATGTACATATGTAAATGATGGTTTTTGGATTTATGTTACAGTATTGTAAAAATTGACTTAACATTATCAGTGGTTAAAAAATTGATGACGTTGTGCGTGAAAACACGAGACACACAACGGCGATTCTCAATTTGGCTGGGGATTTGGAGTTGATTTTTGGATAAAATATTTTTTTAGTGGAACAAAATTTTATTTGGTCAGATTTCAAAGTTAAGTGACAAAAATTGTGAAACATTATTCTCACTCAAACTTTTTATTTGCAAAGTTTTCATAACTCAAACGCGACTTTAGTTATAATATTGTAGTCCTATTACGGATAGATCTATTAGAATATAGTGTACTCTATCAGACACATTAGTTTCCAAATTTTAATTTTATGCACCTAAAGTTACCCCGTAAAATGTTATTTGTTAAGATCACCATATAACAGTGGTTCTCAAAGGGGGGTACGATCGCAATTTTCAGGGGGTACGCCTAATTTTTCATCCAAAATGGCGGACATTAACTAATATGGCAATTAATGTGTAAACAAAGTTTTACTAATACCACTTCTGGTTTTAAAATTTTAAACAGATATTTAACTTGTTCTGAATTAACAATATTAAGTTAGTTAAATAGAAGCAATGAAAATTTATTATTTTCTAGTATTTTGGGGGGCATGATAATTGCAGGGGGTACGCGAGTACCTTGACGTACCCCTTAGGGGGTACGCCTGGCAAAATATCTGAGAACCACTGCCATATAGGCATGTGCTTAAAGATATTTTTGTAATGAGTTTCGAGTGATAATTTTATCTGTTGTACCTGGTGCAGAAAATTGCAATTTCACGCTGCAAATGATTTTTGTGGTAAAAATAAACTCAAAAGCAATTTTATTGTATTTTGTAATTGAAGCACTTGGTAGCAACAAAATGGTTGTTATATTGAACTTGTTAAATTTATAGTGTTTATATATAGTATAAGATTTGTCACACAATTTTAGTACCGTACTGTGATGTTACATCGGTTACGATTAGTGGAAATTTATTGTTTAAGAAAATTGTTGAAAGTTGTCTACAGTTTTGTTAATTTGTAATGGTTTCTTGCGTATTATTCACGCGATAAAAATGTGTAATTTTGAAAAAAATTTAAATTTATGTTAAACACCCATTACTCTCTCTCTCCGTTAGAAAAAGCAAAACAATATTTTAAATTTTAAATTTAAATAAATTTTATAGGTTCTGAAATGTTGAATGTGAAACGAATTTTATACGAAGGTTTATTTCAAATATTTGAAAATATTCTTGTTTAGAGTTTGCTTATATTTTGCCTGAGCAACACTGCAAGACGTACCAGTAACTCCACGCTTTGCAGTTTATAACGCGGCTTTTTTTGCTGTGATATTTACGTGCCAAACAATACATAAATGTATTGAAATTTCGTAATTTCAGCGCGATTTTGTTTAGAATTTATTAGAATCTCGCAATGGCTTTAAGATTTACATTGAGTCCGTACGAGAAGTTTCAAACTGTCCCCAATTACTCTCTTTCTCAAACAATCAATAGTGAAAAAATCAAAATTTGTTACTTGGAGTCTCCAGTCAACGCGACCTCATAAAAAAAGTTAGTTTTTAACATTTGCAAACAAATACTGTATTACTTTTAAATTGAGTTAACTTCGCATTTAAAGCTGTAGCTCCAATTTACAGTAGAATTTTGTTTCACTGTGTAATTTTTTATGGAGGGCAGTATTTTGTGAACAATTTACAGTATAATTTTGTTTCACTGTGTAATTTTCTACGGAGGGCAGTATTTTGTGAAATGATTGCGACAATTGTTACGAATTTTGTAAGCTGCGGCGTAATCTGACGCTGTTTCATCCAGTGACGAATCGTTAACCCATTGGAATAGGTTGATTTTTCTACGATTTTGTACAAAATTTGCAAATCCCATTTTGTTAAAGAATCGTAGAAATTGTACCACGATTTTCGCAATTGATTATTAATTTGCTTTTTTGTTCCTTTGTATCATTGACCCGTGTCATAAGGAATTCCATTAATTTTTTTTTTTTCATTACTGTATACCGTTCCAGTTGTGTAATTACAATGCATTTTCAGATTGACAGGATATTATTTTGTATTGCCAAACATGAGTCAATTGAATTGAATTAATATCAATCTTGAAGGTTCTTATTCTGTTTTAATCAAAATCTGAAACGTTTCGAAATTTTTACGGTTTTGTTTTTGTTACCGTACAATAAACTTTTTAAACGTTGTAAAAATTCGGTAAATTTACAAACAATTTGTATTACGGTACTGTACGACATAATACAAAACACGAATTTTTACTTAATGTAACTTAAATTTACGCTGGCGTTATTTTTGCGATGTATGTGACCACATGTGGTGTTAATTAAAGAATCGCACTATGACGCGTTGTGAGAACGAAATTTTTAAAATCACATTAATTTTATTTTTGGTTGATATTTATTTTCATTGTTAATTAGAAGTACGATGTTAGAGATACTTTTCAAATGTTTTTCGATATTCTAGTATTGTATTTACGGCAGTTTTTCTAAATATTTACAACTCTGTTGGCATTTTTGTGTCAGGTTTATATCAACAGATCTGAACTTGAAACTGTTGGATCTGTTTGACTTCGGGTAAACCCCACCAAAAATAATTGTTTTTATTTTAAAAATATATTTATTTTGTTGTAAAAATTGACTTAACAAAATTTCATAATCGCGCGGCTCGCGAGAGTCACGATGGTACGTTCTTAAAATGGCGGGATGACGCGTTGCTTGTTCATGCGTGTTCAGAGTCGTTTTTGAGAAGAAGAAAAATTTTGTTTGGTCGGATTTTGAAAGTAAGAAACTGTGTGAAATACAAAATCGTTATTCTTTACGCAAATTTTCATTTACGAAATTGTTGAAAAGTGTAGGAGCATTCGTTTATCGGCTTAACCTGTCAGTGAGAAGATTTAATAACGTGCTATTTAAAATTCCTTCAATTCGAGTCGAATGGGATGTCAGGAGCCCAAATTCGAAATTGTTATTGTTGTGTATTCGTACAATTTTCATTACGGTATTTAGTATGTTTTACAACCGTAACTCTTTTAAACAAAGATTGCCATTTTGGTTTAAAATTGCGTGGTTTAAGATTTTCTGCTGCGTTGAAAAAGTTTTTGATGTTGTTTTGTAATGCAGTCTGTATTCTATTATTTTTAAATTGTCATGCATTATTATGAATGATAAAGTTTGTAAAAATTTCGGGACTGAAACGTAATTTTCTTGATGGAATTGTTGGTAATAATTTTTTTATCCGCATATTTGTTTTATAAGGAACTGCATTGATCAAAGAAAAAATATATAATTATTATAAAAACCGGGATGTCTGGCCAGCTAATTTTTAGCACCGTTCTAATGACATGTACTCCGTACTAAACAATCAGATTCAATGGTGAAGAAAATTAAAAGATGGTTTTAATAACTTGTTTTAACTCGTCAGATTTCAAGATTCTTGTCAAATTTCGAGTTTAAAGTTGCGTGATTGAAGATTTATTTATTGACATTACTATGAAAATCGTGACAATTCTTCTATGGCAACACTTGATGTGCCGAGAGGAATATCCGATATTTTAAGGTCACACAAATTTTATATAAGATGGTCATAAATAATTTGCATCACAAATTTTTGTTAATATTTGCCTCTTTCGTATTCTCCTTTGAAAGCAAAATTTTTAGGGAATTCAGCAGAAGTTGGTTTTTCATTGAAAAAAGTTGGTTTTTTATACGCTAACATTGATGAGTAACATTTTATCGGTTGCTAATGACTGTTGGAAGAGTTAAAATGATGAGTGAAAAATGTTTGATTTTATCCTTTTTTTTAAAAAAAAAAAAAAAAAAAAAAAGGAAAAAGTTAACCAAAATTAGTTTGTTTGAATATTTAATTACGAATTTAAGTTCGCGTTTAAACCCGTGGTTTTGGGTTACTTCGTCTTTTAACAATCTTAAAGGTTCTTATGGGTCCAGTGTTATAGGATCTTTCTTTAAATCAAAACCTTAGAAAAAATGACATCATTTTGTCCTTAAACAAATCTGAAATTTCATAACATTTTCTTTAAGAATATATCTTAAAAGAGTATAATAGATTTTATTCTGTAAGATTTCCACGAGTTCTCTCTTATAGCACTTTTCTTTAAGATTGTGGAAATAATTATCAAAGAAAGTTCCTGTAGGAAAAATAAGAAATTTTCTTTTAAATAAAATAGCAGAAATTTTTTTTCGGATACTTGAAAACATCGTTTATTGCTTTTCCTTCTTGAAAAAGTGATAACGTTTTCCAAAATTCAACCGAGCAACAATGCTGCAGGTAACGCGTTGAAAAAGATTAAGATTTTGAAGGTTGGTGGAAAGTGATTAAAACCCGAATTTTGTAAATCCAGAAAACCTTTTTAGTTATTCAGGATCGTGACTAATGAGCCATGTGACTGAGTTTTGTATCTAAAATTAAAAACATTCCATTTTTTTAAAATCAACACAATGCCAATTACCATCAAAATATTCCAGTGCTGAATCGAAATGAAAATTGGAAAATGACTAGCAACAAACGGGGTGCAAATAATTAAATTAATCGAGACGCCTACTCTCACCTAAAGTTTATTCAAATTTCTAGATTAGTGTAAGATAAAACATGACACAATTTCTATTTTCTTGATTAGTGTGAGAATTGCTGTCTGATTTAAAGGATCCCATGCGGGCAGTAAATAAATCTCTTCTCAAGAGATTATTTACGTCCTCCAGTTATCGGAATCCAGAAAATTCACCGTACATTTAAATTCATCGAAAAGTTGGTTTTAAAAAAACTAGAAAAAATTTCTAAATACTGTATCTTTCGTTTTAATTTTTCTCCACAAAGAAATAAAATTTTTACAATTTATAATAGAAGATTCCAATTTCTCCACCAACCAATTCATCTTTACACGCCCAAAGTATAATTTGTGCCACGACATTTTCGTGAGGGACAACAGCGAAATATTAAAAATACTGATTAATTAAGCAAAAATTTCAAATTTTTATTCCTGTCTCATGACTGCACCTTTTCATGCTACATTTCAAAAGAACGAACAAAATGTTTTTGTAACAAATTTTCTTTACATAAAAAGCCTATATTTTTTATGAAACAATCTCTTGGTTCTTTTATCAACAATCAAACAAGGCTTTCCAAGATTAATCTGCAAAATTAAAAATTATTTTAAAAATTTCTAAAATATTTATCTAGTTTTAAGTGTAGTAAAATTTATATTGTACTTACATACGGATTTTTCAAAAAACAATACCGCATTTTCGGTAGTTGAGTAACTATCTCTCTAAGACAGTTTTTTGTGATTCGAAGAGCGTCTATCAATATCAGAAGCTCCAAGTTGCTGTAAAACAGTTACTGTAAATACATATTTAAATATAATTAATTCAAAAAGTAAATACCTGCAAACATCTGGTAAACATCTCAGTCCTTCGTGTGAAATTGCAGGCACCGAGTGAAGTGTGAGATCAGTCAGATTCGGAGAACTGAAAATGTGATTGAAAGGTTCATAAACGCGTATTGTTTTAATTTAAGTCAGAAGTTACCTTTTTACTAATGTCTTTAAGGCTAAGTCATCAAATTTCAAATGTCGATGTATGACAACTTCTCTCAAATTTCCAAACTTTGCTTTCTCAAACAAAACCGAAAAATTATTCGAAAACAAGTTAATACTATCGCCTACGTGAAAATATTCCAACGATTCTAATTTCTGTTCCAAATAAAGAAAATCACGTTTATTAAAAAATAACTTTTTTAGAAAGAAAGGAATTTACCTGTAACATTAACAAGCCGTTGTTCGATATTTCGCAAGTTTGGCGCAGTGTTAAATGAGTTAAGTTAACGCACTTCTGCGTTAACAGCGCTAAATCTTTGTCCAAAATCCCGCAAATGCGGAGAGACAAACATTTCAAATTCGTTCCTTGTAAATTGATTAAACATTTAAGATCGTGTTCTTTAATCGGTTTACAGTCAGATATCTCAAGTTCTTCGAGAGATTTAATTTTCTTGGCGATTATTGGCACGCATGCAGAGACGTCTTCGTCTTCATTAATTTCAACCGATTTTAACGAATTCTTCCATCCAACTAATTCAGCAATGAGTTCAATGTTGACGTTCTCGCAGTGAATAAAAGATATCTTGTTAACGTTCGGAAATGTTTGCGCGAATCTCGTCAACA
>JAQIWS010000905.1:0-14657 GCA_034696085.1 Stigmatogaster subterranea | reverse complement strand
CGAAATAAATCCGGTTTTTGTCGAAATAATTCCGGTTCGAAATTAATACCAATCGAAACAATTCCGATTCGAAATAGTTCCTGATCGAAATTATTCCGGTTCGAAACAAATCCTGTCGAAATAAATCGGGTTTTTTTCGAAATAGTTCCGGGCCTGCAGTAAATTCGAAATTATTCCGGTTCGAAATTAATCCAGTCGAAATAAATCATACGCGCCCTGTCGAAATAAATCCGATTCGAAATAAATCATTCGAAATTATTCCTGTTCGAAATTAATCTGCATCACCCGTGATCCATTACAAAGAACAGGAAAATAATTCAACATATCTGCCGTTTTAATATATTTTGACGATAACGCTATTGATCTGGTTCGTGAATACTGTTGTCCTGGGCGCGTATGATTTATTTCGACTGGATTAATTTCGAACCGGAATAATTTCGAATGATTTATTTCGAATCGGATTTATTTCGACAGGAGTAATGTCGAATTGGAATAATTTCGAACCAGAATAATTTCGAACCAGAATAATTTCGAACTGGAATAATTTCGAACTGGATTAATTTCGACAGGATTTATTTCGAATTGGATTTATTTCGACAGGATCTGTCAGCTTAACGGTCAGGTTAGAATGGACTAGAAATTAATCCAGTCGAAATAAATCATACGCGCCATCTTTGCCGCAACTGCAGTCGGCTGGAATGTGAATTTAAATCAATGGTTCCCAGCAATCTTTTTAAAACCAAACAGTTTAAAAGAATTGCCTGGCAACCCAACCAATGTCAATTATGATTCGAAGAAACGATGAAGAAAAATCGATGTTACAGTACGTTATATCAATTTAATACACATAAAATAAAATACATAAATCAATATAAACACGTATACCACATACAAATACTTGCACATAGAAATATAAATACACACATAAATATTTATACACGTACAAATATTAATACATACATAAATATTAAATACGTAAAAATTAAAATACAATTACAGGGTTATTCAAATGGGGTTGCACAATTTCAAAAAGTTGTAACTCAAGAGATGACTATAATCCTGTAGTAGGAACTTGAAATAAAAATCAATATACCACCATCAAGTGTTGAAACGGCAACCAAAAATGTCTAATTTTCAGGGTTAATTTGTGCCATGAGACATTAGGGGCTTTTGTACATTTGAAATGTACATATTAAAAATTGGATATTTCCTCTAAAAATTTGATTACTATTTCGAGTTCGTATCTATTTTAGTTACTGAGTATAATAAATTTTTTATGTTCAACTGTCTCTGAATTACCCTGAATACAGTAAGTACAAATGCAGTGCAAGCATCTAATTATTTCTAAGATTAAAGTTTAGTTAGTACATATAGTAGGAACTATACTGTCTATTTTGAAGAAAAATGTTAAAATAAGTTTACAACAGTCTATTACTAGATTTTCCTGACGCTGCTTGCTTTTGTTAACAATTTGCCAAATCAAAGTTGTTCATATTAACCCGGTAGTCAAAGTGCAAAATAGATTATGGAAAAAAATCAAGTTTTTTTCCAGTCTTAGTTCTGGTTGTCGCAACATTACAAGACTCGAATATCTTGCTTCATACATCATGAGAAGGGGTAACTAGAATTTTTTTGGCTTTGCTGGTTTTTTATTATAGCCAAACCCAAAAGCTTGAGCATGAAAATGGACCAAATTTTGAGTTTTGAATTTGTAAATTTTTTTCGTTGGATTTCGCAATTTCCCAGTCTTAATACGAATCCATGGTAATTAAAAATCGTGATTTGTTTCCTTGCTCTCCATATTTTCTGTGATTTGCAATTCCCTCCTCCCCCCCCCCTCCCCCAGGGGCCCCAGTTGAGAAACACTATCCTAATAGTAATCGTAAGTTTTCTAATATCAGGCAATACTATTTCTATCTTAGTATCTTGAGTGTTTGTTGTGTGTAGTTTTGTTTATTTTCAAACGTGAAAGAAAGTGTGAGGCAGATAAATTGTAGGTTTAAAATGATGACGGTAGCAAAGATTGAATATGACTTTTTTTGTTATTTTCAGGTGCATAACTTTGTGAATTAGAACAGATTTTCTATTTCGAGTACTGAATAATAGTAGGGATAATACAGTATATATAATTTAAGTAGTAACTTGTGAATTAAGATAATGACAGAAAATATAATGAATTCTAGTCTAAATTAACGAGCAACGATTTTCTTTTTGAAATAAGTAAAAGTGCTCTCAATTATTTCTAGTACAGTTGGGATGCATAAACCCAGAAATAATCCCAAATTACCACCGATATCGCAAAGCAACGGGATAACAGTATAGGAATAATATTCACGAACCAGATCAATGGCGTTATCGTCAAAATATATATAAACTACAGAAAACGGTGTATCAGTTTCTTGTTCTTTGAATTGGATCCTGTAGTTAATTTGATCGCAAGCGCGAGGGCAGTTGCAGTCTTTTTTGAAATCGATTTCTGCGCCTAAAATTAAATGTTCCCGCATTGATATTATTGTGCCTAGAGTTGTATTACCATTACATATTGGTAATGGTACATCGTCGAATTGCGTTAATCTACAACAGTGAAATTGTTTTATATTTATCTTTTTTTTCTCGAGAAATTAAAGATAACATTTACCTGCAAGTAGTTCTCTTCACCAGGTATTTTTCTCTGCATGCTTTTTTACACGCGTTCACTGTCTCGACGTCGGTGCAAGGATTTTGAGCAGTATTGAGAAATTTAAACTAAAGAGAAAATAATTAATTGGAATATGTTTAATTAAGTTTTAGCGATATTCAATAGTTACCTGTCGTGCTGTGACGGCAAAGTAGGATCGAGATTTAAATTTTACCGCAGTATAAGACATGGGCTGATTATCTATGATATCGGAATCGTCTTGCATAAACAACTATAGGTAAACAACAATAAATCATAATGTATTACAAATCAAACATCAAGTTTGTCATGCGTACGAAGTATTCGGTATTTTCCGGCGTTTTACATTTCTCGTAATCAGGGTTGGCCAAAATCACAAATCGCAACTCTTGTTTTCGGAATGGCACCAAATCAGCTAATAGTGCAATTTATTATAACACGACCTTATACTCACGAAGCGTCTTATTTGAAACTTACTAGCACGATATTTATGGCAAATACCGTAAAAAGAATTAACTACGCTTTTTTCTACCTCGACGGTTTTGGTGGTTGTTTGAAATGGTATAGGCTAGAAGAATTTAAATAATTTAGCTTGTGATTTTCTTAAATTAAGTTTCTGGGTTTTTACACTACGTACTGTTTCTATTCCAACATATTCAATAATTAGTTCGATGCTTCTGTTGTTGAACACTTCTAACGAAGTAACATTTTGATATTGCATAACGTCAAGTATGTTCACTTCGCAAACAAGTCTCTTTAATTGTTTCGCAATTTTTTTTTTGGTTGGCATGAAAGTAGGATAATTCGGGTCTGCTGCGCATATAACGAGAGACGGAAATTTAACCGACGAATTTTGCTGTATGATGACTTCAGACAAAATTGGGTTGGTGGCAAACATCGCGATGCGTTCCCCTACTTGATACAAACATAACACAATACTACTCAAAACGATTACGATCCACGTAAACCTGTAGCCAATAATATTTTTTGAATTTGCTATCCGCTTCCAGCCTGGTAGATTCAACTCAAATTCTTCGACGTCAGCGAAAGTTGCTGCAAATAATTAGATGGTGAGTACATAACTTTTTTCCTGTTTAATTAATAACCAACTTCGTTTAACTTTTCCAAAAGTTGCCGTATTAAACGCAGCAGCGTGTATTTTACGCACCATGTTTGCTGTAAGTGGAGTCGGACGGAATGTGTGTTCAAATCGTTGGTTTCCAGCATTAATATTTTTAAAATCAAAAATTTGAAAAGAACTGCGTGGCAACCCAACACATGTCAAGTTTGAAACGAAGTAAATAAAAGTTGACGAAGAAAACTTGACGTTATAGAAATGTTGTTTGTCACCCTCGATTTCGGAATTTTCCGGATTTTAGAACCCATTATTTACTCGCTAGTTAAAAAATTCGGTTAGAAACAGAGCGGGATAAGAGGACATTAAATACACTCCACTGCACTTTATTTGATTTGTTGAAAGTAAACTAAATGAGTTTAATTTGAAGAATTTAGATTTAGCGTTAATTACTGTCACTGTAATTATTTTCTGGAACTAGGGGATTATTTATCACTGCAATACTCCCTTCTACGGTGAAATTGTAGTCCAGATAACAACATAAATCAATAAATTTGTTTCAGTCTGGTAAGAAACAATTAATGTGGGTAATGGGTGGCACTAAAGGAAAAATTTAGGATTTCAGAAGTGCGGATTAGGGGTGCTCGATCTGAAAGTATTTGCACGTATAAATACATTTGTATGGAATCTGTTGACATTTAAATTTAAATTCACATGAAATTTAAAACATAAATCAATATACGAATATGTACACATATACATATAAATACATTCATAAATATAAATGCACTCATTAATATAAATGCACTCATTAATATAAATACTCAATTACAGGGTTATTCAAAGAGAGTTGAACATTTTCAAAAAGTTGTAATTCAAGAAATGAATATACTGTAATACTGTAGTACGAACTTGAAATAAAAATCAATTTGTTTAGAGAAAAAAAATCAATTTTTTTTTAAAAATATAAAATTACTGCAATTCCTTGAATACATGACCACTCGTTACAAGACGATAATTGAATTTAGAGGAATAAAATTGAAATTAGCCTTATTGGTAATGGTCGAGAAAAAGGTTTTAGGCCGCCCAACTGAGACCACCTAAATATTCACTCTGGCCGCCTCACTTTATTAATCCGGATCGCTTATTCGTTTATTTTAGACCGCCTGACACGTAGTTTTTAGTACGTTATCCCTTGTGAATATTTGAATTCATGGAAATACGGCGCTTAAATTATCACTTAATTGGTTAAAAGAAACACTTTTCTAGTTCAATGTACCCCTGAGTCAACTTGAAGTACCATGAAACGCAATTCTTCATACATCCACTACAGCTTCACAGCTTGAGTTCCCAACCAGGGGTGCGAAAGGCCGGTTTTAGGGGGTGCGAGATAATGTCAGATTTCAAAAATTATTTAACACGTGTGAAATGAAATGCAACTGTAGCAATAATAGTTACGTTTAAAATGTCCTAAAAGTGTTTATGACTGTGTTTTATGTTATTTGTACACAGCTAGACATTTCAATTAAAAATGCAAGTACAAAATTCTGGATGGGACGCGAGAACATGTTTGGGGATCAAAGGGGTACTACCTTCTGAAAAGATTGGGAACTACTATACTATAGTACTTGTATTTCCTCTAAAAATTGGTTTATATTTCGTTTTCGTAAATGTTTTGGTTCCTGAGTAAAAAAATTTTGTATGTTCAACTGTTTTTGAATCACCCTATACAACATTGTAACTATAATTACGCTAGTGCATAGTGCATCTAATTATTTCTAAGATTAACGTTTGCTTAGTATATATACAGAAGATACTGTGTAGTTTGAAAAAAAATGTTAAAACTTGTTTACAATGTACAGTACATATTACTGTATATTCCTGATGTTGCTTCATTTTCTTGCTTCATAAAGATACTTATATATAGTGGGAAGGGGTAATTAGAATTCGCAGGCAAAATTGTGAGTAAGGTTAAGACAGTTATAGTTTTGTTTATTTTCAAACAGGAAGAAAATTACGAGGCAGATAAATTGTAAGTTTAAAAATAAATAACAAAGATTGAATACATGATTTTCTTTTTGTTATTTTCAGGTGCATAACTGAATTAGAGAGGATATTATGTTTCGTAGTACTGAATAATATTAGGAATGAATATATAAATTAAGTAGCTATAATTTGTGAATTAAGGCAATGACAGAAAACATAATGAGAAGTAGTCCAAATTAACGAACAACTATTTTCGTTTTTAAATAAATGAATGTACTCTCAATTATTTCTAACAGAGTTGGGATACATAAACCGAGAAATAATCCCAAATTACCACCGATGTCGCAAAGCAACGGAATAACAGTATAAGAATAATATTCACGAACCAGATCAATAGCGTTATCGTCAAAATATATGAAAACGGCAGGATATGTTGAATTATTTTCCTGTTCTTTGTAATGGACCATGTAGTTAATTTGATCGCAAGCGCGAGGGCAGTTGCAGTCTTTTTCGAAATCGATTTCCGCGCCAAGCATTAAATATTGTCCGAGCGTTGACATTACTTCCTTGTCTGTTTTACATATTGGTAATGGTATATCGTCGACTCGTCTTATTCTACAACAGTAAAAAAAAATCACATTTTTATTGTTTTTATTGAAACATTATAGACAAAATTTACTTGCAAGTAGTTCTGTTTAGCAGGAATTTTTCTCTGCATGATTTTTTACACACGTTCACTGTCTTGACGTCGGTGCACGGATTGTGCGCAGTGTTGAGAAATTTAAACTAAAGAGAAAATAATTAACTGGAATGTTTTTAATTAAGCTAACGATATATGCAGACCTGTCGTGCTGTGAGGGCAAAACGGAGTCGAGATTTAAATTTTATCGGAATGTAGGATAAGGGATGATTATTTATATCACCAGAATCGTCTTGCACATACAACTATTGATAAACAATAATAAATTATAACATATTACAGATCAGACGTTTGCCGTACTTACGTAGAATTCGATATTTTCTTTTGTAGGACATTGCGAGTAATAATAGCTGGGCCCGACCAAAAATGTCAACTCTTCTCTGCGGTACGGCACTAAATCAGCTAATAGTTGAAGATATAATGTATAAGGACCTTGCATTCGCGGAACATTTTGTGTAGAAACTTACGAGCGCTGTATTTATGGCAAGTACCGTAACCTGAAATAACTTCGCTTCTTTCTACGCGGTAGGTTTTCATTGCAAGGTTAGGTGGTAAAGGCTACAAGAATTTTAGTAATTTATTAGTTCGTGATAAATTCTAATTAACTTTATATTATTTACGTACCTGATGCAATCCAACATACCCAATAACTTGTTCGATGCTTGTATTTGCCCATACTGCTGATAAAGATACATTTTGATGTTGCATAATTTCAAACATGTTGACATAGCAAGCATCTTTCTTTAATTGTTTTGCAAGTTTTTGTTTGATTGGCATGAGAAGAGGATAATTTGGGTCTGCTGCGCACATAACGAGAGAAGGAAATTTAACCGACGAATTTTGCTGGATGATGACGTCGGAGGAAATCGGGTTTCTCGCGAACACTGAAAAGCGTTCTACTATTTGATAAAAGCAGAACAAAAAACTGCTTAAAACGATGGTGATCCACGCAAACTTGTATCCAAGACTGGTTTTTGAATTAGTTATTCGCTTCCATCCAGGTAGATTCAGTTCAAATTTTTCTTCTTCCGCGTTAGTTACTATAAACATAAATAATTAAATTTAAATCAAACACTTTTTTAAAATATCGTTCTATGTCTAAACCAACTTTGTTTAATCTTCGCAAGAGTAACCATGTCGGGTAAAACGTGTATTTTTCGAGCCATCATTTTCGTCATTGCTGTTGGTTGAAAAGTGAGCTTAAATAAAAATTGTGTTGCTATTTCAAAGCAACACAATGATTTGGTAGCAAAGAAATAGCGATAAAGAAATTCAATGTTAGCTGTCAGATTTATGTTGAAGACTCTTTTGTTGTTGTTTTGACTTGCAGAAATGTTACGCAATAGCGTGACTTAGGTACAAAGCGCTTTTTGAGGGAAATGTGTCAAATTGTCTACAAAACTGATGCATGTTTGTATAGCACGAATACTATTATTAACTGCATTATCTAACTTCAATTTACTGGCTGGAGTTACTTGACAACTATAAGAAAAAGAGCGTTGTGAATTGAAGTTCTGAAAAGCAGCAAAATTTTGCTTTTATTCCATATAATAAAATAACAATAATAATAATAAACAAAAAATTATTTCAAAGTCTGTAAATTCGAACTAAGTAATCAATTTCTGCAGTATACTCAGGTTCGTCACAATCTTCGTCATTCGTTGGCTCAATATTAGGTAATCGATTAAAACATTGGCATAAATTAATCGCCACGTATAAAGTAGCTACTTTATATCTCTGTTGCCAACAAGTTATTGGACACCAATGAAAAACAGTTTTTTCGGTTTCTTTGGTTCTAAAATTTCCCGCGTTTTTTCCTTTTTCCAATTTATCAATAACGTAACAACCGAGATAAGCTGGAATACCTGTGGATTTAAAACTTATTTAACAAGGATTTTACATTCAGTTTCTTTCTTACTTGTTCTATACACGACTGGTCTATCTTGACACGCGCATACTTCGTTATTATTATGTCGACATTCGGCGAAAACGTCGCATTCGTAATTATAAAGTCGATTTTGCTTGCGAGTGTACATCGCGTCGTTGTCAGCCATCACTTTCCCGCAATAACATTCGCCTTCAGTCTACATATAGAATAATATTTAAATGTGAAAAATTCAAGAAAATGTAAATAAAATTGTTACTTTAAATGAATAAAAAGGATATTTTAACTCTGCGCATTTTTCGTTGCAAGTTGATAAACTCTTTAAAGACGGATGTACCACAAGACCATCGACAAAAAAATTGTGAATTACGTTGAAAAATCCCATAAAACGGTAATCTTCTTCGCATACGAAACTAGTCATTTCGTTACATATAGTACTAGAATATTGCAATATCGCTTTGCCTCTGTCAACGAGCACTGCACTGCACATTAGTTCCTGAGATTCTGGTTTTTCAGCGACGGTGGGAAAGTTACTAAAATGTTTTAAAAATGAAACAAAACAGTAAACTGAAATTTAATTATGGTAGATATTACTTATATTTTTCTCCATTCCGCCAAGAAAGAGATCCAGCTTTAATAACAAGACCGATATGCCAAAGATCTTTTTTGTTGAATCCAGTTTGGTTGATTAACGCAGACTGCAACAACAACATTTCAGCTTTGTTGTTGATTTTGGCTAAAGTTCCACCAAGTGATAAACAGTGATGTTGAGCAATTTGACTTTCTAATTGGCCGTAGTTGATGAATTTGTAACATTTTGTGCCAATCTTCTCGAAGTCTTTCAGACAGGAAAATTTCGGGTTGTATTTCATTTGTTTAAGAGACGCAAAATGAGCTGTGAAAATTACAGAAATGCTATTTTTATAATTTTATCTCTTTTATCAAGTGAGGAAAATTTACTAACTAATAACTGACGTGATAATTGGCAGGTGAAACAAGTTTGAATGTTTTCGCAGTGAATATCACGCAGGATTTCTTTTTCTTTCGGTTTAAGAGAAATGCAATTACTTTGAAACGAACGCATCTTTATCAAACTCGAGATGTTACTCGACACTGGCATTCCATTTAACCAATTAAAATATCGTTTTTCATTAAAAATACCTAACAAAGCGTGAAATACATTGAATTTAAAACGTGAACAAAAATCTAAATTTAAATATTTTTACCAATAAAATATCGTTTACACGAAAAATCATCGTTTTCTGTTATAGCTTTCTGTATGGCAGGTAAGGAAAAACCATCTCCTATCGTTGCTAAGAGTTGTTTTCTTTGCATACAATCTTCTGCCGCTTTGGAAAATGATAGAAATTTATGGCGAGCTTCGTACGTCAAATCTGAATAAAATAAAATTTGTTGAAATTAAGTAATTTGCATTTTTTAAATATTTAATTGGTGAACTCACTGAAGTTTTCACATATGAAACAGTTTAAATCTTCGCAGTACTCGTTGGTGAGTTGATTGTGGAACATCGTGTTAATTACAACGCATTTTTTATTGGATGAACTTGGATAATTTGGTGGATCAGCCCAATTAATGTGATCTTCAGTCACGAATATTGCAAATTCTGATGTCTGGTTTGTTGTACAAGAAAGTAATTGCCACTGACGAGACGTGTCTTCCGAAATTCCTTTTATAAATCACAGTTTTTAGTTTAATTTACTTTCTAAGAAACTGGTATTACACGTATACCAATTGTGTAACCGTTGTCGCAATATTGGTGAAGATCTGTAACAGCTTCCACCGCAGTTTTCAAACGGTTCCAGTCATCCGAACTATTCGCCATCGCCAGAGAACCGTTTATGGATCGACACACATTTTGAGCTAACTTTGTGCTCATTAGTTGTGAAAATGGCTCGTACGTCACATCTGTCATTCAAATTACAAAACTTTGAAAAATTGACAATAAATTTAAAACTGTAAACAAAACATACTGCAAATTTTCTCAATCACTATTTGCCAACTTGCGTTAGACTTGCATTGGTACACAACCCGAATATCTTTACGATCGGGAAAGCAGAAAAATGTAATATTTGATCCCATTTTTCTAGACTTGTCCTTCCACAAATATAACGTCTCATCACTTAAATCCAAATCCATTGGCTCTGGACACACTAAAAAGATCAACTCCAAATAAATTGAGTCTTAATTACAAATAATTTTCAAACGGAATTATTACTGGGAATAGCTTGTTGAGCAGAAGAGTTGATCTCTGGCCAATATAATTTTTCGGCAACTGAACAGACAGAACAATGTTCTTTAGCGCAATCAGACGTCGTCCACTTTAGACCGTGATCTTTTGACTCCACAACGCAATGTTCTGAAATACTACTGTCGCCCATACTTGACCAATGAGAATATGGAATAGGAGTTTTGTCAGGTAAATCCCATCTTCGTTCGATACTTCTACCACCTGAAATTATCGCTAATTTCGTATGATGTGTAATAAAATATTGGAATAAAAATCAATACTTACCGATAAAAAATAATCCCGCACAGTGTTCAATAGCGTGTGCATCGATTGATATATGAAAAACAATGTAATCGATGCTGGCCAAAGGAGCTAAATGTCCATTCTTACGGTCGCATTCTATAATTGCTGATTGAAAATCTAGAAACTCCGTGCGGATGTCGTATGGTGAGTCATCGCTATCTGCATCAATCAGAATATTTATATTTAAGAAATTTAAGAAATTGTAATTTCTTGTTAGTACTTGGCATGTAGCATATAAAACAGTGTGGGATGGAACACATTTCATTGTATATTTTTCTGACGGTGCCATATACTGACAGTACAATACACTTGTGATAAGAGGTGCCAAATAATCGCTCGACTGCTCTGTGAAAAACAAATGGCTCTCCATCCGTTGATATCCACGTTTGAGATAAATTTTCTTCCACTCCAATATAAAATTTTGAACATTTGTCACCAAACTCTTGCACTGATTGTACAAGTTGTTGCTGTTCGGTTTTGTCTTTGACGGTTGCGATTTCGCCTCCTCTTTTAGAACAGAGCTGTTTGGATTTTGTGTATGACATAGGTGTCGTCTGAATTCGATAAACCGTTGCTACAAATTAAAAAAGTTGTTTAAGTTGTGCTAAATGTAGTATACAGGAGTGTTCAAACTAACTGCAATTTTGTTCTTCAATTAATTTCCATTCGCCACTTAAGGCGCACTTAATCACGAATCTAATTCCAGAGTTGTTGTTGTTTGGTATGCAATAAACATTGACCGATTCTCCAAGTTTTGTCGTGATGTTAGCAAATAAATCAATGAGTACATCGTCGTGAAAGAAAGCAGGACTCTGCGAACATTCTATAAATTATTTTAGTAATTGTCTTAAGTTTTAAAGGAAAGAAATAAAATTTATATTACCACAAGGATGTTGGTACACCGTTTCCCATTTTCTCTTTTTATTGCATCGAATAATTTTTGTTATTGCGGATTCTTCGTCCTCGGTGCAAAAATATTTGACAACAGTACCGATAGAACGAGTCGTCAAACTGGAACGTGATTGATTATCCTTCGCTTCTGGTGGATAGCCTTTGCATTCTGCATGGAGTACAAGAAACAACCAAATAAATTCAAGAAAATTATTTGGTAATCGAAATTAAGCATTACCGCAGTTGGTATAATATTTTACACTCCACAAACTGCTTTCATTACAACGATAAACTATACTCGTTGGTGCATCAAAACCTTCGAAACATTTGTACGTAACAACTGAACCAATTGCTCGAGAATAATATCCAGATGGAACACGAGTCATGGCTCCAGAAACAGGCGGCAGTGAGTCTTTGCAGTCTGGTAATTAAACAAAATTAAATACTCATATTTGGTAATTTATGAATAATTTACAGTTTAATTACCGCAAGAGTCTTCGTACAGCGTTTCCCAATTATCTAACAGGGCGTTGCATTGAAGGATTAATTTGAGTCTTGCAGAAGTAATATTAGAGCAGTAATAATTCGACAAAGATTTATCCAGATGATCTGACTTCTCTAATTTTGCAGATTTGTTAATTATATCTGAGGGTGGATCTACTGTGCACACTGTAGTAAAAAGAATTTGTTAAAATGAATGCAAAAAAAGAAAAAGAGAAGTGTTTATTTACTTTTTATTTTGGATAAAGCAGAAATACGAACACCTGCTTGCATTCCGAGTAAGAAAATAATTACTAAACACGCAAAAATAGCAATCACAGGCCCTATTCTGGAAAGAGAATATTATTTTATAGAAGTTAATGGAGATGAAAAATTATTTATACTGACATTGCTTTTTCCATATTGTAAGATACGTATTTATAGTGTTAACACAAACAATCACGATGTAAACACGTGGGTATTTAGTCCTCATGGGAACAATTGTTTCCTCCACCACACAAGGTGTTTCGTATTTTCATTATAAAATTGCTTATTCAGAATTTTGTGGATCTTCGATGCAATGTCAACACAACGATTGACATTGAGGGAGGTCACATAAAATCAAAGTTACTTTGACAGTCAATGACCAAAAGCAGAAAACTTGGTTGCTTGACATGTTGCTTGACATATGTTACTGATTATTGGATGTGTGTTAAATTCTTCAAGGGCAAAAAATACACCCAAAAATAACTAAAATCCAAGGATTTATTTTATGGCTCCTATGGCTCCTTATACTGGTCTTATCACGTCACATAGTGCAGAATTTCTGCTCACTGTATACCTGCAGTCATATTATTTAATTTCAAGATTTCTTTTTGTGCCGTTGTATTGAGTTTTTACCTTGTGTTTTAACCAAGCCAAAATCCACTTCCTGATTACCTGAGAAAAGCAAACATCATAAATATGAATCAGGTGCAGTCCATCTGGTCGTTCATATGGTAGAAAAAGGAAGGTACACACCTAGTGCGTCATTGAATGAATATAGCTAATGAGTTTTATGGCAAAAAATAACGCAAACAACGGTAAAAATCGATCGTGGTCCAAACAGCATCTCCTTATAGCAAAAGCACGGATTTCTTCCAATCTCTGCACACTAGGTTCAAGTTTCTCAAAAATTCGAGTCCAAAGTTTGCTCCTCGTTTTACTTTTACGACTATGCGAGAAGCGAGAAGTAAATTCGCTTCACGTCATATAAGTTTGTACAAAGTCGTTCAAACAAAGGATCGATGCGCGTGATGTGACATCGTGAGCAAAGCTGCTCCGTTTCGTCACTAGGATGGCTACATTTTACTACCTAACACCACGTGTGTGTACGCGCTGGGCCTAAACCGTTGGGTGTCAGGCGCTGCACCGCTGTCGTCGCCGCCATTTCAGCGTGAGCACTCGGTGCTCCGGTACTCAGAATATTTTACACACAATAAAACGTTGACAAAAGTAACATGTTCATTGTCGGTTTATTCCTTCCAAGTCGTCCGGACTCGGCAGTTCTCATCACTGCTCCATACCCACTATAAGTTTCCCTCCTCCACCATTCGGCTCCACAATCTCCACACGAGCCGTGCGTGTCGCTTTTCTCTAGCGCTTGCAGCGGCTGCAGCGTGACGTCAAATTTGAAACTAAAATTACAGAGGGCGTGTTGTTTTCGCTTCAAACTTGACGTCATGCTACAGCTGCTGCAAGCGCTAGAGAAAAGAGACACGCACTGCAAATGTCCCTTGAGGCTCGTGTTCCGTACTTTACAATCCCCCTTCCCTCTGGAAATTTAATACCGCATTGACGTCACACAGATTTTCTACTCACTAATATTGTAAATGCGAAAAAAGTGCAATCCACATGGTCGTTCATATGATAGTAAAAGAAAAGTATACTTGCTGTAATTAACAGAACAAACACCTTGCGCGTTATTGAATGAACAGCCAACGAGTTTTACGGCAAAAACAAACACAAACTACAATAAAATTCGACCATAGTACAAACAGTACCTCCTTATAAAAAGCGGAGATTTCATCCCATCTCTTCACACTAAAATCAAGTTCCTCAAAAACTCGAGTCCAAGGTTTGCTCGTCGTTTCACTTGTACAGATTTTTATTCGTTAAAAAAATTAATTTTTAGATGTGCGACGAGTGATAATTCATTGCCCAATTTTTGTTTTCAGTTTTTGTCCCAGCCATCAAACTTTCGGTTAATGGTATATCGACCCGTCGAAGATGAATTTTCGAGAGGTAAGTTTAACCAACCATTGTTAATGAATTGGCAATTAGTTTTCGCGTCGATAAATTTTGATTAAAATCACTGAGTAGTATGGAGGTCCCTTGGGGACAGCGGAAGTGGGGTGGGGAGGGGTGTTGGGGTCCCAAAGATGGCGGCCAGGA
>JAQIWS010000904.1:0-14658 GCA_034696085.1 Stigmatogaster subterranea | reverse complement strand
GTGGTAGCATCGGGTGTTAGTTAATTGAAAACGGTTTCGTTTTCCCGCGTCATTTGTTTCGCGTTTTCCCCCAACGAATCCTTCTTCTTCCTCCTCTTTCCCTCCCACTTTATTTTAATTATAACTCCACCTTCTTCGCCATTTATTCGCACGATACGTTTTATTTCACAGATATTTTGCGGCCGTCGTTATGGTCTCGTCTTCCACTCGTTTCTCGCTCGACCCCGACTACATCTTCAACTCATCGTCGCTCTCAATTCCTTTCGATGACGATGAAAACATAACTTTACCACTCGACAACTGTACATCGAATTACCTAAACGTGTCCTCCATTTACCCGCTACGTTACGCGCTTCCCTTACTCGGCTACGCAATGCCCTTGCTCCTAACGGTGACGTTAGTCGCCAACTCCTCGATCGTCGTCGTATTATCCAAACCCTTCATGCGCACTCCCACCAACGTCTTACTCACTTCCATGGCGTTATCCGACGCGTTCACTTTACTATTTCCCGCTCCCTGGCTCTTTTATTTATATACTTTGGGGTACCACGTCGTCCCGCTCACTTCCCCTCGAGCTTGCTACGCGTTCGTTTACATGTACGAAGTGATTCCCCCCGTGTTCCACACGGCGTCCATTTGGCTGACCCTCGGTCTCGCGTTGCAAAGATATATTTCCGTGTGTCATCCTCCTTTAGCGCGCGTGTGGTGTACCGTGTCCCGAGTGCGCAAGGGTGTCGTTTTCGTTTACGCGTTGGCGTTTCTTCATCAGTCCACGCGATTCTTCGATCGCGTCATCACCACGGTTCGAGTGAGCGACGGCCCCGAAGGAGAAACGAACGCGTGCTGCGAGACTTTCGCCGACTGGGTGTACTTCGTCAACGCCAACGTTTATTTCAACATCTACTTTTGGTTTCGCGTTCTTTTCGTGCACCTGGTGCCGTGCACCGCACTCGTCTTGCTCAACATCTTGCTGCTGCGCGCTATGCACGAATCGCGACTCAGGAGAGTGAAATTATTCGCGCAAGACAAAACCGACGGACGACGCGACTCTTCGTGCACCACGCTCATGTTGGTGACCGTCGTGTCGGTGTTTCTGTCGGTGGAAACTCCCCTCGCCGTCATCACTCTTCTGCACATCGTCAAGAGCTCCTTCGAAGTGGACGTGATAGACTACGAGGTGGCGAGAGTGCTCATTCTTTTTATAAATTTCTTCATCGCCGTCTCTTACCCGATCAACTTCGCCATTTACTGCGGAATGAGTCGCCAGTTCAGAGTCACGTTCAAAACGCTCTTCTTTTCGTCCGGCGGCGACGGAACTCGTTGCGAGAGAACGTCGAGGGATTCGTTGGTCAACGGACCGAGAACTTGCACCAACGAAACCGTGCTCTGAAAAATCAAACTCATTGATCGTGCCGCCTAAAGACGAGGAGACGACGACGATTGCTCAAATTCGTCGACAAATTTGCATTCGTTTAAGGACGAGCGCGCGGCAACTGTGGAAACGAAAAGTAAATAGTTTATCGAATTACGACCGGATCGAAGTAGAAAAATTAATTGGATCGTCGAATGTCGAATGTCGAATGTCTCGGACCCGTAAGGTGGTTTTACGTTTGTGACGATGGAGAAAGAATTTTAATGATTATTTATACAATTAAACAAAAAATACCGGTATGTATGTATGTATACAAGATTTGCATTTTTCGTCTTTGAGCGTGCTTTTCGAATGAAATTTTTTACGAAATTGCTTAAGTTGACTTCTGGGTGGCGTCGAACAATTTAATCTTTTTTTAACTAGAGGATTAAAGGCAATCTGCGCGATATTAACGCTCGAATTAAGTTTGTTTTTGTTCTGTTTTCGAGTTTACTCGTTTGGTGGCGCCGTCATCTCGTACCTAAAACGCTCCAGGACACGTCGTTACCACTTTCGCACTCGCTTACGGCGAACATCCTTCGCTCGCGTCGTAATTTAGTTTTAACGCCGAATGAAAAAAACAATTTTTTACGGCTCAAAATTTCGCAGTAATTTAGTTTTCGATTTAACAAAACGCCTATTTTATTCTACGTTCGTTTTCGTCGCTTTTCCGTATTCGCTCTAAAGAGGTTCTCGGATTCGTCCGCGCATTTCTCGCACCAAATGCAACGATCGTCATTACGATCGTCGTTCTTGTTCGTACATTTTATTACGACAGTAGATTTTTCGTACACTGTCGATCAGCACACTTTCCTATCGCGTCGCGCTCGTTTAACCGACTTTCGCCGTTGTCGAAACGCGCACTATTTCTCGGATCGCGGAATAATTCTACTCGCGTGAAACTACTGGCGAATGTCGGTGTTGTGTTTTTACTTAAAGTTGATCGGCGGAATTTTTCTCAATTATCCTCGTCGTTACGACCTAATCGTCGATTTTTATGTCGCTCTACGTTCGTTACGGTTTGTTTTGAAAGCCGCCAAGTGCATTCGTTTTAGCGTCGGTGGTGACGGTGGTGCTAAGGAGGATAAAGTTTCTCCTCCGTCAGCTACGGAGGCCATCTTGGAATCGATCGAGTGCAAAACAAATCCGACGACAAATGAATTAGAAGAAAAAAATCACAACGCTTAACTCTGGGGAAAAAAAAATTCAAGCGTGCTCGGAAAATGGACGTGGCTTCGTCCGGTCTACACGACAGGTAGGTCGACAGAAACCGCGTAAAAATTCTCCTCGAACTGGGTACATATAAAATCGACTCGGATTTTCCTCGATATTTCGTCGACGTGCGAAAAATTTGTGCAACTTTTCCACACCCCTCACCTTTTTCTCCAAACTCTTTAAATTAAGATAAAATAGACTTTAAAAGGTAACGCGAGAAAATCTCGCGATAAGATAATATTCAGTCGTCGTGTTTTTAACTCTTCGATCACGTTTTGGTACTAAAACGAGTCGACGTAAGTCGACTTTACGTTAATTTCTTTTCTCATCTTTATTATTCACCATTAATTAATCTCTAAAACTTAAAATGTTCTTCGCCAACATCGCCTACATCTCGTTTTAATGCCTATTTTTTTTTTCTTCTCTTTTTAACCCTTCTCCGACCAATAAACGTTTTGGACGAGGTGTACATCCCGAGTTGTTATTTTTTATCGTCGAATTTTAACGCGGTCGTTTTTATCGGTGACCGCGCACCCGACGTTAAACCAATTTCACCGGTGTCAGTTATCGGTTAATTAATATTTCACTCGGGATTATTATTATTTTTACCTCACGTGTATCGCGAGTCGGTTTGTTTGTTTGGCATTTTGCCAAAGTTTGTTTCATCGAGCAAACACTCGATGATGTCACTTTTTCCTCTTCGTTAATAATAATTTTTCAAAAATTTCAATATCAACTCGCGGATACCACTAATCAGTCAAACAAATTCGCGATCCCTCACTAATCTACCACTATAATCTCGATTCTCGACAGTAACTAAAAACACTATTTTTACTCGGGATTTAAATTTTACACACCCTCGAATCTGTTTTTTAAAATTCGGTCGTCTTCTCTTCCTCCCTCTCGAACGCGCATTGGTTTAATCCATTCGCTGCCTCGATGTTGAGTAACTACAGATGATCGCATTTTGCCATTTGCGATCGTGACCGACTCTCGGTTCCCGGCACCTTATTTTACGCGTGTCATTAAGCATCTTTTTTCGATGGTCGATTCCACGAGGATTGATTGATTGACAAAACGCGATGACAAAACATTCTCTCAAGCGGAAGGTGAGCAGGTGAGATCTGCCCGCCTACCGCTTAGCTAAACGTTTTTATATTTTCTTCTTCTCGAAAAATGTACAAATCTTTTCTCGTCTCTTTTAATGTAAAAGGAAAAAATGGCGTTTTGTTTACAAACCGCGATTACGATGGCATCGATTTTTATTTTTATTTTTATTATTTTTACGATCGGTTCGGTCCGATCGATCGATCGAAACGTGAAATTAGTTTTTGTTGCTTCGCAATTCGTCCTTGACTTAGTTTTATACGCATCGATGCCGTGCAAAACAAAATTCGTTGGGTTTAGGGTTAAGGAGCGATAATGTAATCGACGTCTGAGGTTACGATGGTGACGGGAGATATTTTTGAGTGACGTGCGAAAGAAAAGAAATTTGTTTATTTGGTTACTTATTTATCTATCTATCTTTTGTCGAGGTTTGTGTCGGAGGGAAGTTGAGTCGTTATTTCCTTTTTCAGGTTGGGAAGTTTGAGCAAAGCGGACCTCCCTCTCGCCAAAAAGGACGAAGCGAGTAGCCAAGCGAAATTAGTGGAAACCGTCGATTCGCACGGTAACTAGTCCAAAAATTAATTTTCCTTTAAACGTCTTTATTTTTATTTTATTTATTTATTTATCCCGAGTTGCTCACGTATGTGCTCGATCAACAGGTGACCAATTAGTGCAAAGGTGCGTCATCATTCAACGCGCGGAAAAAGGTTACGGGTTAACCGTATCTGGAGATAACCCGGTGTTCGTGCAGTCGGTAAAGGAAGGTGAGTTTTGATGTTCGTATATCGTTTACGATCGAGGGCGAGGACGATCGCCATTTTGTTTGTTACGTTTTTACTCGGCAGATGGTGCTGCTGCTTTGGCTGGCGTTCAGCAAGGCGACAGGATAATCAAAGTGAGCAGTGAGGCGATTACCGAATTTCTTTTAGTCGCGTTTGTTCGAATGGCGAGTTAATTGATTTTTTTCGACGGCTCGTTCGTTTGTTTGTTTTTGCAGGTGAATGGAACTTTGGTCACTCAGTCTAATCACGTAGAAGTTGTCAAACTAATCAAATGTGAGCGCACTTTTGTTTGATAAATTTAAGATGACGTCACTGAATGGGTTGGGACGCGAACAAATTTTACTCGAATGATCTCATTTCCTAATTGTTTGCGAAAACAACGAGATCGAATCGAATGGATCGTTTAGTGGCGGTCATACTCTTTTCCTCTCGGGTGTCGTCTTTTCTTTTACCGCTATCTTTTTATTAACACCCCTGTTTTAAGGCAATGAATTCAACTGGCGCACCCGAACGAGGAGAGCAACCCTCCCTCGTTCCGTTTTTCATTTTTTCCTCATATTCTTCTCTTCTCTCCTTTACTGCGCTCTTTATTTTAGTACCTGATTCCAAACGGGAAACCAAAAAAAGAGACGAAAATGAGCGCACTTTGTTTTTGTTTTGTTTGGTAGTCAAAGATGAAGAAAACGAAAGAAAGATTGAGAGGAAGTTGGTAATTTACTATTTCCTCCTTTGCTCTAACTCGTAATTGATCCTTTGCTCCAAAATGTTACTCGCTGTGGCAAAAGCAGCTCGAGTTTAATGACGCCGAAGTAAAGTTTGCGAATTTCTTTCAAATACTTTTGGGATCGTTTGTCAACCGTTGTCTTTTTTGTTTTTGTTTTAGCCGGTTCGTACGTGGCTCTCACGCTGCTCGGCCGACCGACGAATCATAGAAACGCCACGCAGCCGAACAACATGAATTGTTCCCTGAATTCACCGTCGTCACCCACCGACAGAATAACGGGACCTCAACCGGTCGACGTAATGCCTTTTTTTTAAAATAATACCTCCGAAGAATGTCGGTATTTATGTTTATTGTATTTGTAGTCGGAGAAACTACAGCAGTTAAGCATGGATAAAATTCACACGATACGAATGATGCTGGAACAGGAACTCGCCTACCTCGAGGTAAGCCGCGTCGAATCATATTCGTTCGCGTTTCGTTTCAAGTTTACAACGGAAATACATTGTCGTTTAGAAATTACGAAGCGAGTTTGCCAAAAACCCCGTGGAAAAAATAAGAATCGAGTTGGCAGCCACGCAAAAAAGATGCCGTATACTCGAAGAAGAGCTGTTTAATTCAACCGGAGTTCATTATGACTGCGGGGTGAGGAAAAAAAAGGGCAAAAGATGGAGGACAAAAGGTGGTAATTGAACTTGGATTTCGTTTTCAGATGACGTCGTCCCCAACGCTGCGGTCGATAAGCAGCGAAGGTGAAACTAACGACGGCGAATCGAAAGACAATGAAGAGGACGAAGAGGGAACCCCTCCACTACCGCCTCCGAGGAAATTAACATTGCCTCATCAGATGTCACTGCCCAACGTCACTCTACCGAATGATACGCGGCAGCAAAAACAGCAACAACAGCAGCAACCACAACAAGCGGACAACGTCATATCAAATAAACATACCTTGTCACAGTCGTTGGAGAATATAGAACGACAAAATAATTCGCCGACTGCGAGAAGTCATCGCGCGTCAACAAATAAAGTGAGAATGTCCCTAAAAAACGTGAATTGGTACCGGTACTTAAAGTCTAGATTATTAAACAGAAAGGATTGGGCACACCTACGCATTCGCGACAGCGGTCGAGTCCAGACGCCTTACTCCACCAAACGGAAAGCATTCGAATGCAACAGATGGAAAATTTTAGAAATACTACGACCGAAATTTGTCGTTCCCAGTCGGAAATAACGACGGGAATAAGAAAACTTCATTCTTTCGGGGCAAACGATCGACGAAAATGCAATGAAACGCCGTCCAGAGTGAGATTCTCTAAAGTCTAATGCAAATGTAATTTAGAGTTGTTTTTATATAAATTGTCCTCCGTTATCTACGTAGACGTCCTCCTTCGATACATACGACGCGGATAGTCCACGCGTTACTCCGCCTGGAACACCACCCCCGCCTTACGGTAGCTCAGATACAATGAACGAACCTCAGGCAGAGGGTGAACACGGACAGGTACGCTGACATTTAAAAAACGTGTGTTAGTTGCAGTTAATCGTACAGTACAATTTTGTTTCAGACTGTATCTCCTCGGAGTTCAGCCTGCGATGATAGTCGTCACGTGAGTAATCGGAATTAACGAATATTGTAAAAGAAAACTGAAGAATTAAAATAGATAAATTTCTACGTTCAGATTTGCGATTCGCCTCAAGAAACACAAACGCCAACCACAAAGAGTGCGGGACAGCAAATGCCGATTATTTCGATGGAAGATGAAGATTTTCCTTCGGATACCGAATCCGTAAGAAAATCACGCGAAATAGACGTTAATTTTGTATTTATCGGTGATAAAATGCGGTGTAGGGACAAGTCGAAGACCACGGTCCGTTCAACAGTATAGCGAAGCTACTTCGTCATCCGCCTCATTTGGCTGTGTTTATTCATTTTCTTATCTCGAATAACGATCCCTCTAACTTAGTGAGTACATCGAGAATTTTTTCGCGATGAATTTACTTAGCGAGTCTCTTTTTGTCGTTAGTTTTTCTACTTGGTCACTGATTTATACAAAGAGGGAAACGCGAAAGAGATGAAAAAGTGGGCTTATGAAATTCACTCCACTTTTCTCGTGCCTGGCGCAGTAAGGCTTTCGTTTCTCATTTCTTTTAGATTTGTGTTTTTGATATTTGGTATTTAATCGCTTTATTTCAACTTCTCAGCCGCTCAAAGTGAACAACGTGGAGGATAATATTCTCCACGAAATAGGTTTGTGCATTTTTCTGCTTCGGCACTTATATGGCGTTCGTCTATTTTATTACGTTTCGTGTTCGTGCAGATGGCGTATTGCAACGCGATTTGGATAAAGAAGACGTTTTGCGCAAAGTTTTTTGGAAGGCACGGAAGAAAGCGCTAGAAGAACTCAATGAACAATTAGCCGAATTTCGTAACAAGAGGACATTAGGTTTGGGAAGTTTTTTCGGCCCTCCCGATTCTCAATTAGAAGACAAGAGTAAAGAGACAAAAATCATCGAAAGTCTCCTCCTCCCATCTCTCGGAACTTTATCGTAAGTTGCCTTAGTTATCGGGTTTATAAGTGACGACGGTTCGTTAGTGATTGTTTTTCACCTAATTTGAACATTTTTTTGAAAATTTTTAGCGAAGACATGGAAAACGCAAATAATAAAACGTAAGCTTAGTGTACTAGAGCGGTTACGGATTTTCTTAGATTTTTCGATTAATTTCGTTTTTCCCATAAAAGTTGCGCTTTGGCTTCGTCTCTAGCAACTTTAGTATTTAAAACTTTCGGATTAAAGTCTCAATCCGCCCTACTTCTGATCGATCGATGTCCTACCTTCGTGACGAAAGAGAAATCCAGACTCAAAGTATTTAACAGAAATAAAAAGGTAAATAAAAATATTTAATTCGATCGTTGTTAATATTAAACGAGATTAAACGCGATAACGTCGTTTCAGATTCAATTAGTTCAGGGTCATCACTTCACGCCCCAGCATTATTTTAACGTCACGTACTGCAATCATTGTCAATTGATTATTTGGGGAATCGGCAATCAGGGCTACCAATGTCAAAGTAAGTGCGAGAAAAATCTCAATTTAATCTCATCGTTAATCGATTTCGTGCTCTTAAAAAGATTGCGAGATGAACATCCACAAGTCTTGCGTCCGCGTCGTGGAGGAATCTTGCATCGGGGCATTGAGGCAGAAGAAGAAGCGCGATCGAATGTCTGGTATAATGGACAACATAATGGGAAAAACGAGAAAACCAGGCGCGACGGTCACGGCAACGAGTGAGAAAACAATTTGATCGCAATTTAGCGATTGATAAACGAAGAATAATAATACTAACAACGATGATAATTATTGCGTACAGATACGAAAAGAACTCCCGAAGATGGCGACTCCGCGCTACCTACGGATACTTCACCCAGCGACGCCGGTTAGTGTCTAATCCTTAACGATAATTTTAATGTATTTACATCGACGTTTGAAACTCCGACGTGCCCGATTTTTGGCCCTCGAATGTATTTACTTTATCGTAGCCTGAAGTGACGGCTCTTGCCCCAATTTTTCTTTCTCGTAAATGGGTCAGTAGGTGCACTTAAGCTATAGTTGTCATTCGTGAGTTGGATTGATAATAAATGCTGCGTGGAAAATATCAGATTTATTTAAAAATCGGTTCGATTCATTAATTATCGAAATGCTGCGTGAGACTATTTTTTTTACATTAATTTAAATCTTCACTTTAAACCGTAGGCGACCGCCAACTTCCCTCGAGCCGCGTGGAGAAGTTAAAAAACAGGTACGAGACTCTGTGCGAAGGGGAAGAAAAAGGTACACGCGAAACGACGCCACCGTCAGCCCTGACACAAACATCTCAAACTAATGGAGACGGGTAAGAACCACGTTCGTAGAGCTCTCGTTTCGTCCGCTTTTTCTTAACGTTTCCTTCACCTTTTTTTAACTTCGATTTTGGTTTCGTCCGTACGCTTCCTTTTAGTCGTTTCCTCCTCCGATTATTATTTTTTTAGCAAAGTAAAAATACTAAACGAGTTTGATATTAAAACTAACGAAGCTATGTTTCCCAATTTCAGCGGCAAACAGCGTGCGAACGTTATTGGCAGATCCGAAAGTCTTCGAGCGCGGGTAAGTGCGATGTTAATTATTCCTAGTTTAAGACTTGCGAGAAAAATTGATTAACTGGTTGGAAAACAAAATACCGAATATGAAGGAAGTGACAGGGGCGACAAAGAGATTTTGATTAATGTGACGCCTGATAATGTGTGAAAAGTGCAGTTGATAAGAGAAAAGCGAGCAAAAAAGGCGGGTTTAATGAAGAGACGAAAATTGTCGAGTTCCCGAGCGTCGAAGTTGAGCCGCGCTTCGACGATGCCCACCGATTCATCTCCGGTAAGAACGTACGAGAAACCGACGAATGCGAAAGAACGAAATACTTTACGATTTAAACAACACCCGATTCGATCCTCTTTTTGGACGACCGCCAGAAAAATGGCGTTCAGAGATAACAGTTTAATAAAAAAAAAAATTAGAATCGCGATATTAAAATCTTCCGTTAAAAATGGGAATGAAATCTCAAAATTAAAGCAGCGGCTCGCGTTTAACGATCGCTTTTTAAGCGGATTAACGAAAGCCGGGGGAGGGAAACGGGGTTAGGTAAGCAGAGTGAAATTCGAGCGGTTTTTGTCGGGGTTACGAGTCGTTAAATGTAGGTTAATTCTACGTGTTGTTCACCTTTTTGGAATTTACAGATAACGATTAACGAAGTTGTATATTTGGTTATATTAGAGAGAACACCAACGGCATTCCTTCCGAAAAAGAAGCGACCCCAGTATTCCTCATTCGAAAAGGTAAAAAAATAAATAATAAATTTTTTCGCTAATACGGGGGTGTGCGACGTTAGAATTAAATTCGTCGTTAGCGGAGAGGGGGTGGATTTATCGATTTTTTATTTTTTTGGCGAACGACACACATTTCCACGATAACGTGCACGTGGAAAGGAGAACCGAGTATACGCAGATTAGAATACTCCCCTCGAACACTATCGTCTTTTACCGCGCGTCGTAAAGTAACACGAAATTAAGAAATGTAATTTAATCGATAGTTATCGGGATTAGTTTTAGTCGCTTTTTTTCTCGTTAACGCGATGTTTTAAATCGAACCGCAGTTTAATTCTCGCTACGTTTCCTCCCTCCGTGCATCGAAGTGGCATCGACCTCCTTCTCCCTCTTCTCTCTCTCACTTTCTCCCTCCATCCCTCTCTCTCTCTCTCTCTGTCTATACCTCACCTACTTCGCCCACTTCATTCTTTTCGCGCGGCCTTGATATTCAATCACGATGCGACGGAGGATTCTTTTTAATTCCTCTATTTATTGGGCGTTACTACACGTGCAGTCGCACGATTGAGTTGGATTAGCGAATATTTGTATCCGATGGCATTAATCGAACCCGATTCTGTCGAGATAGAAGAGAGGTGAGAACGAATGTTGTCATTGATTGATTTTTTTTTAGTCGAGTCTTGGGATTTAATTATCGGGATGAGAATGTTTTTCTCCGGATCAATCGCGAAGCGTTCTGTAATGCGGATGTTTTTATTTGAGGAGGTCGACGGGAATGACGAGCGTGGTTGTTTTTAAAACGGTTTTTTCACCTCGTTGCAGCGACGTTGAAGATGCGACCGCGTCCATTTTGCATCCGTCGGCGAGTTCTTCGAGTTGTAGTTCTTCCACGAGGTAAATGTTACACGTTTTTTTTTTTTTTTTGTAATTTTACGCGCTAAATTCAAATTATTCGCTTTAAAGTAGGAGTTTGGACAGTCCGAGTAATTCGCTGGAATTACTTCGACAGTCGGCTCCGGTCGACGTATCGCCCTCTAATTCCGCGCACTCGACGCACGGACAGTGTCGAAGAGACGACAGCAACGATTCGGATTTCGAAGCCGAGGCTGATCCGCCTATTTGGACGGAGAGCGTCGACTGGGATATAGTCAAACATCTTAAACCTAAAGAAAGGAAGCGTCAAGAAGTGATTAACGGTACTTAACGTTTTATTTCGATATCCAGGCAGTTTTTACGAATAATTTATAATTGCGAAGTGTACGCGAAAAAAAAATTAAATTATTTCTCGTCGACAGAATTGTTTCACACCGAGAGGACGCACGTACGCAATCTAAAAGTGTTGGAGCGCGTATTTTTTCGGCCGATGCAGGAGCAGTCTTTACTGGCCGATCACATGACGCTTCTGTTTCCGAATTTAGAAGAAATGCTTACGATCCACGGACAATTCAATTCGTTAATGAAGAGTAGAATGAAGGAGAGTAAAATAGTAGAACGAGTGGGGGATATCATGCTGCAAATGGTGAGGAAAATAACGAGGGTTCGAATTTTATTACACCAGATTCGAGAGCGTTTAATTTTATTTCTGCATTCAGTTTGACGGCAAGTCGGGGGAAAAACTAAAGAAGGAAGCGGGCACGTTTTGCGCGAAACAAGCCATCGCCCTCGAAGCTCTTAAAAATAAACAGAAAAAAGATCAGAAATTAACGCAATTTCTCGCGGTGAGTACGGCTTTTTTGTTCAACAAACGATCTGGAACTGTCGCGGATATTTTACTTTTTGGTACCAAAATATAGGATGCTGAAGGTAATTCTCTGTGTCGCCGTCTTCAGTTGAAAGATATTATTCCAACCGGGATGCAACGACTGACGAAATATCCGCTGCTAATCGAGAATCTTGCCAAATATACTCTGCGTAAGTCGACGATTTAAAATTTTTTTCTATCTGTCTTACTGGCGCAGGTCTTAACGACCCTTCGGCAATGTAATAATTTTTTTCTTTTGCGTAATTTAGCAAATACGGAGGAATATTCTAATTTAATGCGCGCCCACGAATGTAGCAAAGATATATTGAATCACGTGAACCAGATGGTAAAAGAAGCGGAGAACCAGCAGCGACTGACGGAATTGCAAAAGAAATTAGAAAAAAGTTCGTTCGAAAAAGCGGACCATCCGATTGCGAAGGAGTTTAAGGTTAGAAATAATTATATTTTCACGTTTGTTTCGGAGTTTATCTTACGGTCGATTAATCGATTATCGTAGAATTTAGATTTGGCCAAGTATAAAATGATCCACGAAGGTCCCCTCTTGTGGAGAATGACTAGGCAAAAGTCGATCGAATTACACGTCCTTCTACTAGAAAACGTGTTAGTTTTACTACAAAAACAAGATGAAAAATATGTACTCAAATTCCACAAAGAAGAAACGAAACTCACGCACAGTCCGATCATTCAACTCGTCAATTTACTCACGAGGAACGTTGCCACCGGTGAGAGCCGATGAAATCAACCCGTTTAGATACCGAATTAGAAATGATAAAACGTTCGCGTTTATTTCAGATAAAAAAGCCTTCTTTCTCGTCACTCCAACTTCGACGATCGGACCTCAGATTTACGAATTGGTCGCCATTTCGTCAGCGGATAGGAAAAAGTAGGTTGATAATTTACTCGACCCCAGTCGTTTTCGAGTTTGTTTTTAACGCATTCGCTCGACGACACGCAGTTGGATTCGCCACATCACCGAAGCGGTCGAATCGTACAAAAATCGAGAAGGAAAAATTAACGAGGCAAACTCCGAGAATCAACAAACGGAACGAAACGAAGACGCCGATAAGAGCAGAGAGTGAGTTGAAACGAAAGATGTTTCGCGATTTTGTTTCGTAACGTCGATTTTTTTTTTGCGATTAGATCGGTGGAGAGTCAGGATGGAGCTGAAGGTAGTGAGATGGGAGAAGCGAGTGATCAGAGCGACGTTGGAACGGAAACGGTCGACGTCGGCGGCACTCCGGTTCGAGAGGACGAAGGAAGCGCTCGCGCAGCTTCACCCGAAATCATCCCTCGAAGCACGGCAGACGAATGCGCCGGTGGTTCCGACGGAGGATCCTCCGGCGGTAGCCACGTCGGAACTCTCCATCACGTGGAACGGCTTCAAATCATCGAAGGACCGACGCTGATCGAGCCCAGCGAAGTACTGGTATCGCACGGTGCGGTGCTGCAGACGGCCGAACCCGTGCTCACGCCGTTAGGTAGTTGGAGATTGGATAATCTGGATGATAAATAAAATTGAGTCGTTGAGTAATCGCCGTTTACGAATGATTAGAAAAACTGAGAAGAAAAGACGCGCTTATTCAGAAAGAATTGAAAGAAAAACACGAGCTTGTAGGCCAAGTCCTTCACCTGCGCATCGACGAAGAAAAAGACGAACGTCGTCGAGACAGTGACGGAAATCAAGACGCTAAAGATCTCATTCTCGCGGCTGTTACCCAAGGTAAAAAGACGACCATGTTTTAATTACGCTTTTTACTTATTTTATCCCTCGATTAGCGACGCAACTGACGGAAATGATTAACTTCAGTCTAAACTTAAACGAAGAAGACGCGGTGAGCGCTGGTACGTAGAACATCGGTCGTAACGATTCGAGTGATATAACCGTGAAAGCATATTTGTTTAGGGGTCGAAGATGGAAACGCCAATAGACGAAAATTGCACGAAAATACGTTCCAAATGATAAACACTATTCACGCACTCAATTCGTCGCTCTCCCATCTCTTGGTAAAAGAAAGAAAATCGCAAATTTTGCGAAGAATTAAAGAAACGCTTTGTTTTTGCGTAGTCGGTAGTCGCCGATGGAGAAAACGAGCGGGATCGACTGAGGAAAGAACTCAGAGTGTCTAGGGAACAAATCCACGAGATGCACGAATCGAGAAATAGACAACTCCTGACTTCGACGACTGTCGTGTCGTCCACGATCGAGGACGAGACGGACTGCGCGGATGATGATTTTGACACGGGCGAACCAGGTTAATACAAATTGACAAATAAATAAAAACAGGTAAAATAAGAGGTTTTTTTTATTAACGTCAGTGACGTCCACGACCCACAATGCAACGCAAGAGGTGAACCAAGTGCCTCCTCTGGTGGTCTTATCGAGTAACGTCGAAGACGGTGCGACGTCGTCGTCGTTGCCTGACGACGCTCCGCACGAAAGCCACGTCTAGGCGGTGCCTCGTCGCGGCGTAAAACTCAATTTCCATAGTGCCGGTGCTAATTTGCATATTGATAAAAATTTGCACGTGCTATTAAATCGCATCCGTTGTAAATAGCAATTTAATGGGCCTAGCGCCACCTCGTGTACATATTATGCAATAAAAAAATAACGTAGAAAAACTGTTTTCAACGAACACAATCACGGTATTTAAACATTAGAAAAAAACCATACCGGACGAAAATTTTAACGGATCCTTTCGTCTACGGATGAGGCAAAAGAACCACGCCTTTTTTCGGCTGAGCCAATGAGAGAAGAGTCGAATCGGCCAATCGCGAATCTCTTTAAATAAATTTCATTCCGAGTC
>JAQIWS010000903.1:0-14665 GCA_034696085.1 Stigmatogaster subterranea | reverse complement strand
TAGAAAGTATTCTTCAGACATTTCTGCAGAAAGTATTCTTCAGAAATTTCTGGAGAAACACCGCACGATTTTTTCTTCAGATAACACTCCTCAGAAATTTCTGGAGAAACACCGCACGATTTTTTCTTCAGATAACACTCCTCAGAAATTTCTGGAGAAACACCGCACGATTTTTTCTTTAGAAAGCACTCCTCAGACATTTCTGTAGAAACAACAACCCACACGACGATTTCTACAGAAATCTGCAGAACATTTCTGTAAGGGTTGTTATGTTAAAGTTCTAAAACTTGACGTCACTAGTGGGAACTTTACGTCACTAGTGGGAACTTTCAGGTCAATTCAAAATGGCGAACATCGCGAAGCGAAGCGACGTGAAACGAAGATGATTTTTACAGTAAATTGACTACATATGGAAGATATTGCATAGCCAAAACATAACTTTTGTTGCAATTATCCATCTTTAAGAACAAAACGTTAACATAAAGAAGTACCCTTATAAAAATGTTCTGCAGATATCTGCAGAATTAGTCTGTGCGTAGTGATTTCTGCAGAAAATAATTTGGCAAAATTACAAACCTGCAGAAGGTCTGCAGAGCTTTCAGCAGAATAGTTTCTGCAGACAACCGCGTGCGCAATGCCTGCAGAGCATTCAGCAGAATAGTTTCTGCAGACAACCGCGTGCGCAATGCCTGCAGAGCTTTCAGCAGAATATCCTCCACAAATCTAACTATTGCAAATAGCATAACTCATTTTTCTAATAAATATGCTATTTGCTATTGAACTTCAGCTTTAATTGCTATACATTAAAAATGCAAATTGCTATTATTTGCTGTCAATCTCATCATTGTTTGCAATTTGTTATCAGATATTTTTATTTTACACATTTTTCGTTAAGGCCCAATTACGTCATTGCTGCTTCTGCTGCTGAAAGCTGGACTATATGTTTCACGGAAATGTTTTTTTTGGCTGCTTGTCCTAAGTCAGCACAACGGGCAAAGAGCTTAGATTTCACTGAAGCATCCAGTCTAAGTTTCTTTACCGGTAGTTTGACTTCATCCATCAGAAAAAATTTCGAATTAAAGAGAAACTGGAAAATCTGCAGAAATTCTGCAGACCGAATGCTAAACATCCTAAAATTTCCCCAGAATTTATCAACAATTTTCTGCAGATGCTCTGTAGAGGACTCTGCAGAATTAACGCAGAAATTCAAGCACTTTATCGCAAAAATTCAGGAACTCCTCTGCAGAATTCTTCACCAATATGCTGCAGACGGCCTGCAGAGAATTCTGCAGAGACCACTCCTGCGAAATCTGCAGATGTCTGCAGAAACATTTTTATAAGGGTATGTAGTAGTGTAGATATGACTGGATTGTGTGAAAACGAATTACAGGCAGTCCTCGACCTCCGAAAAAATTTTGGCAGCCAAAACGGCTGATATAGTGCTTTCTGGAAATAAGCGTTTTTCTCATTTGTGTCATTTTAGCCATCTACTTGTCTTACGAACAACCTGAATTTACGAACATTTTTTCTTCGCGAGTCTAGGACTGCCTGTATAGTTTAACTAGTATACAAATGACTCTTGAACCAATATTTTGGACATGTTTGTTTTAAATATACTGCATAAAGTTTATTTCTAACGTTAAACCTTAACTGAAAAAGTACCGTAAGTTAGTAGATTACCAATGTTGATACTCTGTACACAACGATCCTAGCAATTGTTATTCTATAGTATTCGCAAAAGAAACTTATTTGGTTTAAGTACCGTAATTTAGCCTAAATCAACCCAAGAAGAACTGCAGTATTTTAAAGCAATTTTATTGATAAACTTATGTGTGTCCCACGTTTAAATGTGTAATATTTTACAAACTAATAATTTTTAAGACATTTAATTGCCTAATTACTGGTTGTTTGGTTTTGAAATTCTACAAAACATTTTATAGTTGAGTTGATATTTCAAAATTGTACTTATTCATATTTCATTCAATGAAGTGCCGGAATATTCGTCCTACAATGACAATTTTAATTCTTGTATTAGGAACAGGTCAATTTGTTTTGTTAACAAAAGTGAAAATAAATTGACCATTACTTTTGTCTCACTAGTCCTTTAACGAATATTTAATGGATCAAACGTTGTCCCATAAATTTCTACTGTATATTCTGATTCAGTTAAATAATTGGTTGTAATTTTGTCCAGTATAACTTGTCTTGTATTTTTTTCAACAAGAATCCTCATTTCTGTTAGCTCATATTTGCAGGAATGAATTTTATGTCTTGGGTAGACAAAAAAACCTGAAAATTTTCGTTTTTTGACGGTTTTTGAAGGTAATTGTGCAAGATCCAGTTTTAGTAGCAAAGTACTCTCTGCTCAATTTCCCAATACTAAAGCAAACTTTTACGATCATGCAAGGAGTTAACCAGTATTTACTGATTGTAAATTTTGTTGCGTTAGAATTATTTTAAGAGTGAAATTAAAAGTTGTAACTACAATATGATTGTCCATTTTTTAATATCTGGTAATTCGCTTTAAAGGCATTACCACTTACGGTTGTGCAACATTTTTTCAAAAATTTGCTTAAGTCCAATCTAATTTCCCTTACCCACTAAATATTTCCGTCCAATCAAGTCTTTTTGCGGTATACAATTTGCGTGGGAAATTATTTGTAACTTTTGGTTTCCGAAAATTATCACCAGAGTGAAATAAGTTTTTGAGGTTGTGGTGAGAATACTTTATAATTTAATGTAACACCGTACATTCAGTTTGGAGATTATGAATCGTAAAATTAAATTGCGTATAATTTTCTTACAATGCTGTATTATCGATAAACTGTGATGTAAGAAAGTTTGACAGAATTTGGTCAAAATTAAACCTTGTTTAATGAGTCGAATTGCATAAAATGTTCTATACTCAATAATTTAAATTTATTGATAAATTTTGAAACCATGCGATAACTTTACCGTATGGTGTATTTATTTCGATATCCTCTGATCGAGGAATGTCGACTCATTCTAGTGAAAAAATGGAGATACTTGTATGTTTTGTGAAGCAGTATTGCTTTTTACTTAGTTATCGTGTAAATAGGTAATTTTGAATTGTTGATTAGAAGTTTGTTTTAACTTGTCAAACAAGAATATATTTTTATTAATGTGATTGTATATATTTGTATGCAAACCTTTGTATTTTTCAGTTTAATATGACATCTGGTATGTTTGCTTAGCGATTGACAATTTGTTGAGCTTTGTGATATTTTTGAGTAGACAATTTTACAATGTAATGAGGAATTTTGGGGTTGGAGATTACTATTATCTTTGAAAACCGTAAGTTGATGGTTCTCTTATGGAAAGTGGCAAATTTGAGATGAATGGAAGTGTTTATACCAGTCTGAGTAAATCAATTTTAATAATCAGTAATTTAGACTAAATAAGTTTACTTGTAAATGTAAGTAACAAGTTGTGACAGATGACAACATCAACAAGTAAACTAAGAAATTGGGACAGATGACAACATCAACAAGTAAACTAAGAAATTGGGACAGATGACAACATCAACAAGTAAACTAAGAAATTGGGATGCTCTAGTCGCCAATATCGCTATAGTTTACTCAATTTTCAACATCAGCTGCGAAAGTTTTACTTTCCAGAAATTGACAGAATTGAGTTTAAGTGAAAAATTTTGAAACGTTTACGCTGTATATAAAGTGAAGTAATCACAAGAAAAATTGGCCAAGCTGGTGATAGCCACACAAATTGTAAAAAAGGAAATTAAATTAAATTTTCTTAAGGAATTTGTCAAATATTTCATATCTAGATATTTTGCCGTGTGTGTTAGAAATTAATGTACCTATGCAGTAATAATTTTCTGGATGACATTAATGAACGACACTGCGTTAAGACATTTCTAAACAAAAACCGTCTTATGCAGTCTGTACCCGAATTTCCAAAGAAAAAATTCATTTCATTTGGGGTAAATTTTTGTTTAGGTATTATAAGAGTTTTGCGTTATTCATATTGTTACGATGTGTTTTAAATTTTTTTTCTTGTGACGGTAAAGTAACTATTTCTCATATCAAATTAACGGTATCACGTAATTAATTAAATTTTGATTTTACGAACTGAATGATCTGTCGTTAATCCCTCAATTATTGGTAGATCAAATATTTTCCACGTGTAAATTTAACTAAAATACTCGAAAGTTGTGGTTTATTTATTCGCAGTATGTTTTCTTGTGGAATATTACATACAAAATCATTAGAAAACATGCAAATTTTTATGCGTAATCTATAATGTAGAGTGAAGACAAACTTATCTTCAGATTAGAATTAGAATTATGACAGGTATTTATTGATGTCAGTAATGAAGAAATTTACTCATTTAATTTTTGTCAGTCAAGAACCTAGATTTTTGCTAACCGTGCTTCATAAGAACTTTTATTTGTTACACAGTAAATTGTGATGAGTAATCGAGAATTTCACTTTTGTAGATGTTTTTGGAGTTTTAAAAAATGTTTTAAGCTGAGTAATTTTTCTTTCTGATTGTGTTACTTGGTTATAACCGTTGTACGCGGTAGCAAGCGTTCATTTATTGAAAGAAGCACTAAGAAAAGTATTGAGTGTTCACTTTGTTGCAACGGCAAGTTAAAAATTGATCCAATTCTTTCTCAAGTCAATCGAAGTCACTGAATTTGAAATTTGAAAATTATTAAATTTTTATGCATGTTTGCAAGTTCTAACTTAGGTTAATTCTCGAAATGTGACAAAGTAAAAATTCAATTTCCACCTACAATTACAGCTATTGTATAAATAAGTCGCGCGTTTGGTTAACGTCTTTCTACTTCGAAGTTTACGATCATTCACAGTTGTCAATGTGTAATCTTTATGATTAATAACTCACCGTTATTGCCTCCTTCGAAATCTTATTTACTGGACTATTGAAATATTAATTCCAGAAAACAATCACCAATGGATGATAATTTTGTTTTGATTTGACTTTTTCATTACATAAGTTTTTAAAAATCAAATAAAATTCTTTTATATCATTGTGCTTAAACTTATTGAGACAATGAAATAAATGAGTCTATCTTATCCAGTTTTTCATTTACTTTTTGATATTTAACAGTGTAACTCGCGTCGCGTGAATATTTTTTAATTTTTTAAACCTTGCATATAAATTCGATTTTTACCAAACAAGTTGTTACAAATCGTACATTACTATTTTGCATAGTGGCTTTGATTTGTGTAAACTGTTATTAGTCTCAGGAAATTTCTTTAAATACAGTATTGTTAAAAAATTACCGGGAAGCCATTTTGCGGCTAAAACCAATCTCAAAGTGGCTATTATGAGATCATAGAGCCACCAAACAACCAATCACGAACAAGACACTGCGTATAAAAACCCAAACGTTTCAGTCTCAAGAAACATTTCATCGCAAGCTGTTCGAATTGTCACCACGTTCAACACCAAGATGCCAACAATCGTTTTACAATGCGCGGACGGAGAAAAATTGACCATAACTGAAGAAGCTGCTAGACTTTCGGTTTTAATCAACACCATGCTGGATAAGATCGATCCAAATGAAAATGACGAATACGAGATTTCGCTGCCAGAAGTTGACTCAAAGGTTATGAAGAAAGTCGTACGTTGGGCTAACTTCCACAAAGACGGCGAACCTGCATTGCCAACAATATACGGATTTCATCCGTTCGACGTGTTTACTTTTAACTCGGATTTTTTTAACATTACCCATATTGAACTCCACGAACTCATTTTTGCCGCTGCTTATTTGGGAATCAAAGGATTGCACACTGATTGTAGTCACAGAACTGATATGTTTAGCTTGTACATGTCTCCGGAAGAAATGCGAGAAATGTTTGGATTCACTGAATTCGATTTTACGAACGAGAAGTTAGAAGATATTGAAAAGAATAATCCTTGATTGTGAAAGTTAAATTGTACGTTAAAATAAAATAATTCCGAGAAAGGAACACGGTTTTATTTTGTCGTACAGTAATTGTCATCAGTTTGTTAAAATTGAACAATTGAATTGTTACTGTGAATTTTTTTACTTGACAATTCTGTTAACAGCGGATTCTTTTTCTCGAGGAATCGAGTCCTCTATTTTATAAAATTACTTTTACGAAATTTGATTAAATTGTCCAAACCTGAAATTTGTTGTTTGACTTAGCATTTTAGATTGTGTGTTCATAGAGTGAATAATTTTATTCATATACTGTATGTGGATTACGTTGTATATTTTTTTTAACTCGGATCCAAGTGATGTAGGGATGTCGAGTAAAAATGTTGGGATTAATAACGCTGTAAAACTGCAGTGTTGCTTTATTTTTCTGTCTAAGAGTTACTAATTGAATTATGAGTGTAGAATGAATTTCTGCACAATTTTTAGTACCGGTAATTTACAATTGTGTAGACAATCTGAACTAAACTCGTTTTGTTTTAGATGAGTCTTTTAAAATGCGAACTTTGCTATATTTTTACACAAAAACTTTATTTTATTGACATAAATTTAATTTCTATATTTTTGATGAAAATATTTGTACTTGCCAACAATTTTATACTCCGTTCGTTAAGTTCTATAAAACCTACCGATTTTTTTCTGGAAGTGTAAATTTTAAATTTAAAAATCTTCGTGTGTTGGTTCAAAGTTTACAAATTAAAATATTTAACGTTATGTAATTGTAAATTTTAACGACTATTGATGTTATTATTTTAATTTATTACAGTCGAATCCGACCATTTTGTCCCAATTATTTCATTGCCGAGAAATAATTGTTCCGGTTAAACGGTTTTGTGTCCCCAATAACCGAAGCAATTTCCACTTATTTATTTGATTTGTTTTGGGTTGGTTTTTTGTCTTAGAGAACAGCCTGCTATCATTTTCTCACTTGATTTGTTTTGTGAAAAAATGAATCCTCCTTTCAGCGCTGTCACACTGATTTAAAACAACCCCAATCTGCTAATACATAAGAATGTAATCAGAAGTTGATTTTTTTCAGCGTAGTCATTTTTTTATCCTGTTAAAGAATCGAATTTTATTCAATTGAAATTAGGAGGAAAGAATTTAGTGTTATAGATTACTGTCACTGGATGGCGCCTCTTGCCTTCGCAATGGAGCGCTCGCATTCCGTTCGAGACACGCGAATGCAATGGATGATGTTGAAAAGGAACGACGGTGGGTCGATATTGGTCCAAAATAACGCTGCTGGATCGAAACATCGCTGCTCTTGGGATTACAGGTACAGTAAGTTTTGTCGATTGAGAATCAGATTTCACAAAAAAAACAGTGAAGTTGAAAGTAGACGATTTTTCGTGCTTAGTATTATTTGGTCACAAAGAGTCGCCATCTTTTTCGGTTTCTCAATAAAATAATACTAACAAGATGGCGACTCTTTGTTCGTGACCTTTTTTTATGATTTTGTGTGGTTAATCGTCAATTGTAAAATATACTTTATTTAGTAGTGAGAAAAAAGTTGAATTTGTAGTGTCACTCCGTACTCTTTATTTTTTAATTTTGTCACTTTTCAAATGAAAAAATATATTTAAGAAAAAAATTATTGTGTTATCTAAACTGAAATATTTTCGTTTATTGTCACAATTGTTGAGTTTAAAAAGCTCGGGATTTTTTGATGGCGATGTGTTTTCAATGATGTTGGAAACCCTACTCAAAAATCATTACTAAAATTGATGAAAATTTTTTTGCGCAAATGTATAAGTTATAAACTATATAAATGTTATTGTTGTTACCGACATAAAAATTGCAGAGTTGTCAATGTGTATTGAAGTAGTCAGTTTAGTTTTATTTAGATAGTAATCTTGGAATATCGCCATTTAGTTAGATATCTGAAGTTGATTATCCTCATTTTTGAGCGAGAATTTGTATTTGAAAAAAGTTGTACAATTTTGAAACCACTATTTGAACACTTTAATTTTCAATTTACAACAGTATTATTTGTTGGTCAATTACAAATTACTCTGTATGTTTCATTGAATAAGATTTGTATGTGTTTAGGATCGATGTTTTAAGAGGTTTAATTTTTTAGAGTTTGATAAACTAATAATTGTCGCATTATTGTGCGAGAATTTGTATTTCATTGAAAATGACGAGAACTTGTGCTGACTTTTAAATAATCTTAGTTATTTAAACTATTTCGTTTTGATCTTTTAGCCGTAAGTAAAGTTTATGTAATTTCCATTTTCAATAATCTGATTTTTTAACTGAAATTGAAATTTTATCTAATTTAAATTCTTTTGTGCAGTTGTAAATTGCACCATTACTTTCGGGTAGTTTAAGAGAGAAAATTCATCTTTTTCAAAATTTACACAAAATCACTAAATATTCTTATGGATTATGGAAAAATTGTCATCAGTGAATACACTGTAGACCCGTTACAACGCGGTCATTGGATCCAACATTTTGGTCCGCGCATTGTAACGAGTTCAGAAAATTTTCGTTTTTTGGGCCCGTTAACTTTTTTACTACGCTGGACTCAAAATATAATACGCGGTACGTGGCTTAGCTTTACTAACAGATGAATTGAACAATAATTTGCGCAAATTTCTGATCAAGTGCACAAATGTTTGCAGTGGTGCGCAAATGCGTGCACAAGTGCTCAAAAACACATGTGAGCATAACAGAACTGATAATGCGCATGCATGCTACAAGGAATTTTTGTGTCTACCCATGTTTAGAAATATAGTAAAACGAATTTGGGAGCCAAGCCCTGACCGCATTATAAGCGATCCCGCGTAGTAACGGGTCGCGTTGTAACGGGTCTACAGTGTATATAGTGAGTGCTGAATTTAACTATTTTAGATTTGTAATAAATGAAAAATGTTTGTCTTTGAGCCAGAAATATTGAACTCTTCTTTGTGTTTTATCAAGTGACAAAAAATAAAATTTAAATGTCAATTTGGAAGGAAAATTGAAAGACCAATTTTTTTGCAAAAAATTGTTAAAATTGCATGTTTATTCTTCACTGCTAGCAAAAATGTTAGTATTTATTGTTCTGTATTTAATACTGTACTGCATCTTCATTTTGTGTGAATAATCAAGAATCTAAACCGCATAACTACTGGGAATTTTTACAAATTGTTGTTACTGTTAAGTCGATGTCACATGCTAAAAATATATTTGCTCAATATTTTATGCTGACTCAACCGTATGTTTTGATATTTCTACTTGCTCGAATAGTTATGGTAAAAACTATTGACATTTAAATAAGTGTTGTTACACTATGAAAATGTTACAAGTATTTTTGCTTCTTTATTGCAAATTGACAAAATAAAACGTAAATGTCACTTCGGATTCCGATCTAATTTTAAATTTTGAGAACTCGAAATAATCTGAGTTTTTTTGTAAACTTCTGCAATACATGCATGAAAATTTTAGGTTTGAAATGTAATTTTTTACATAGTCGTCATGCTATGTGTAGTTTGGATTTTGATCTTAGCAAATGTTTAGTTGCGGCTTAAAGAAAATTGCCGTTTTGTGAGCTGATATTTGAACTTTCCTGTCAGGGAAAATTACAGTGCACTGTGGTAAAAGTTTAATTGATGTGAATTTTTACAAATCCGTTCAAAAAACCAGAAAATGACAATTTTTCATGTTTAATTTTATTTTGTAGAGAAATCGAACGAGACGGCGATTTTGTGTTCGTGAGTGCTGGACAAGCGTTCGCTCCAACATAACCTTCCATACGAGACAGAAAAACACTGTCTAGAAAAACCATCTCAAACGTCGTTCTTGCAATAATCAAAATAAAGACTTTGTTAAGATACTAAAAAACACTCTGAATATTTAATCAGCAACAACAGACTAAATACTAACACATCACCTGACACGGCAAAAACATTTCAAATAATACAGGTAAAACACTACCTACAAAATCATACGACTTAACGCCCCCCCTCACGGGAGTTACCTTAACTACTAACATAAACAAACCAACATGAACTAACTCAAAACACACTACCTACACTTAACAGTGAATATATTTTATTATTTTGTGTGGTTAGTCGACAAATGCAATGTGTACTTTATTTAATTCTGAGAAAAAAGTTGAAGTTGCAGTGATGTTACTAATTTTTCTCCCGTACATTCGTTACCTTAATATGAGAAAATATTTGTAACTTTTATTTTATGTAATCTAAACGGAAATATTTTTGTATTTTATCCGTAAGTTAGTTCAGCCTTATATTATTAACTAAAAAAATACGCTGAGTTCAATTTAAACATTTTCTGGTCAATCATTAATTTACACGATATTGTAAAACCTTACAGAATTATTTAAGATATTTTACTTCACACAATTTTGAAATTTATTTTGATTATATTCTAGATATGTAAAAAATGAAGACTGTATTTCTTATTTTGTTAGTCATAAAATTTAATGACGGAAAAAATCTAAGTACGCAAATTCAGACGTGCAGAGTTTAATATTTACTAAGAAAATATTTCGTGTGTTCTTTTACGCAATTTTAAGACAACTTAATCGGCGTGTATGTTTGAGGCTAACCTCTGGTTAACTTCACTCTCACTGTTACAACCTCATTCTCACTCGGTTAACTTCACCAAAATTTCGTTTTGAAAATTGTAAACTTTTGCCGACTAATTTTGATTTTTAAGAAATTACTGGTTCAGTTTGAATTTCTGTACACTCGAAATAATCTGAGTTTGTTGCAAAATTCTGTCAACCTTATAAAACAGATTACTGGAAATTTTTGGCTTTTTAGTATCGTAATGCAGTAGTAGATAAAATTCAAATTTAGTAAAAAAAATTTGGATTTTGGACTTGCGAACTAATTATAAACTTAACTGTTGTCACCAAGAATATTGCCGTTTTGTAAACTTTACTGTCAGTAAAAATTTAGTGTACTGTAGCGAAAGTTTACTTGGTTTGAATTTTTACGAATCCGTGAAAATAATTTTTGTGGTATATTTTTGTGTTTTTCATTGATTATTGGGAGATAGGGAGTAAACACATTCTTCACATATTACCCAAAATTCAGTAAATATTCTTGTAAACTTTGAATAATTATCAAATACAATTTTATTTGACCCTTCTTGTTTTTGTGTCGCCCGATGACCTCGATGTTTGGGCGACGTTAAGCTTCGATTATTCTCTCTCTCAGCACTGAATTCAAATATTCTAGACTTGTAATACTTGAAACCAGTTTTTCTTCGTTAGTAAACTTAAACGGTTAACTTAATTGTATCTTCAGTAATATTTTTAGTGAAGACAAATTTTTTACTGTTTATTAATTTCACGATACTGTATATAACATTGTCTCGAAAATAAAATTTACTGAGTTAGCTGGAGTTTTAGATAGTCTAATATTTTTTAAATTTGAAAACTTTAACAATTTGGCCTAATTTAATACTCCCTCCGTTCCGAAACGAGTTTGCATTTGGTTAAAAAAATTGTTCCGAAACTAACGTGCATAAGCAAACGCGCATGCGCATTTGAACTGCGCATGCGCACTTACAGTTTACAGTACATTGTTTACACAGTACACCATAACCTCCTAAGATCAGTTCCTCTTTTTTTGGCCATTTCTTTCAACTATTCGTGAATGCCTTATTAAAACACAGTTTCTATTCTTTATATAATCTTCAGCCTACTTCCATATACTGGAAATTTCATGCTGTTATCATGAAACTATGCTGCAGTATCATTAATTGAAGTTTTACCCAGTTTGCCGTCAACTCCTCAATATATCAAAAAATTAACAACATTTTGACGCTGTTTGTTGATAAAATTTAGTTTATTATTGCTTTGTGAACATCTCCCAATTATTGGCACTGGTTCAGATGACATTGTTAAAACACGGCTGGTGCAATTTCGATTTGACCCAAAAAACGTGTTTTTTGATTGTTTATAACTTTGACAGCTAAAGCTTTTAAACAACAAAACTTTGACAAAATATCCGTTTTGTAACCATTTAATAGTCGAATTTAACTGCACGAAAAAATATTAAGAATTGTCGATAATCCCAGCAAAAATGTGTAAATGCACACTCGTTTCGGAACGGAGGGAGTACTCCATATAAATAACTGTACAAAGTATTTTAAAGGATCAAGTATTTTAAAGGATCAAATATTTTCTTATTTTTGAATCATATTGTAACTTTTGCAAGACTTCTTAGGAACTGTATTTGGTAACGTTGGTATAATTTCAACCATTGACGTTATTTTTAAATGAGCAACAAATTATTATTTCACGCAAGATATTTGGGTGTTTAATTCTTTGTAATACTGGTACACGTTTTGCCATATCGCTTACTTGGTCTTGTCGAATGTAGTATCTTAATATTTATGTCGGGAAAATTCACACACAACAAAAATTGACGGAAAAATTCGGATTTTGTATAAAAAAAACATCAGAAAATATAATCTATAAAAAATTCAATATTACAGTCGTCGAGTGGCAGTAAACAATAAATTTGTCTATGTATTGGTTACAATTATGCCGTTAATATTTACCGATGTGAATAACCAAGAAATTTTCTCGTTAGACAGTACTTTCGTGATATTTGTCACACTCGGAATTTATATTTTGCAATGCAGTTAAATTATTATAATTTAAATGCAATGTTTCATGAATAATGATGCAACTTCAAATATAAGAATTTGGCAATATTTTGCAGTCGAATTTAATTTATTTATTTGTGTAAGATAATCTGAAAGTAAATATTTACAATTAAGATAAATTTTTTACAGTTTATTAAATTGACAAAATATATTTTTGTGTTGAAAATAAACTTTTAATTTTAAGCCAGAATTTAATTTTCAAGTTGCTGTAGATAAGTATTTACGGAAGGATTGATGTTGTAATTCGATGAGGTGAAAATTTGCTGGTAAATTTAAATGTGCAAATGTTGCTTTTACGAGCAAAATAATTCGATTCAGCTAATATACAGAATAAAGAATTTAACCAAACGTTCTTTCTTCTGATTTTAAGCGATGGAATTAAAATTAACGTAATATTTCTGTTAGTTGTTACAGAATCAAAATTTATTTAAGAAATTAGTCATACCGATTATTGACAGTAGATGGTGCCTGTTGCATGATTCAGCTGTCTTTACAATGGCGGCCATGAAGCACGCATTCGCGTTCGATTCGATTGTGCCCGCGACGATCTCGTTGAAAAGGAACGACGATGAGTGGAAATTGTCCGAATCAAAGACTGCGGAAACTAAACATCCACGGACAATTTTTCTTTCGTGACAGCGCAAAAATTTTGAGGGGAAATTTGCTGCAACACAGTATTAAGCATTAAACCTAAAAATGTAATAATGGTAAATTCTCTTAAATTTTAGCACTTGAATGAAATTTTTATGCGGGCAAAAAGTTTAGTATTGGTTACGACATATTGTGATAATTTAGTAGATAGATAACGCCAAGTTTGTGTTGGTAATAATTTTGAGAAATCGAACAGAACGGCGAATTTTTGTTCCAAACATTTGTAAAAATCTTATAAATTTTTTTGTAATATTGCTATCTTGTGTCAGGTTATAAAATTGTTGTATCGCTGATGATTTGTATAATTAATTACAGTACTTGTATTCAGTTTAATTTTATTAAGACTTCGAACAAGATGGTGATTTGCAAAACTTTGTGTTTAATTTTAATTAATTTTGAAATATTTATTTCTTAAGCTTGGCAGGTACTTTGCAAGCATCGTAATTCCGTACTTGACAACTCGAAGTGATGGTGCAATTTATGGCTGCACACACGGATTTTTATTTACAGTATTTTAAATACGTACGTACAAATTATAAATTGCTCCATTTTCTTTCGAGTAGTCGTCAATTAAAATAGATTCATATTTATGCTATGGTAATTACTGGTGAAAAAGTAGATACAGTAATTCCAAACACCATTTATTTTGCAACGTCGATCTGCAAACCAAAACGTGTTGAAAATTGTAAATTTTTTCCGACTACTGCACCGATTATTTTAAATTTTAAGAAATCAATGTTAGTTTGTTCCGTTTGAATTACTGCACTCTTGAAATAATCTGCGTTTGTTGTATACTTGTGCAATCCTTATAAAACAAAAATTGGTGACAACTTTTGGCTTTTTTGTTCTGTAAAAGTAGACAACACTCAAATTTTATAATGTAATTTTTTTACTTAATTGTCGTGCTGTGAGCACTTTGGAATTTGAACTTGGCAACAGTTTTAACTGCGTCGTAATCAATTTTGCCGTTTTGTGAGCTAGTAATTTAACTTTATTATCAGTGAAAATTTCAGTGTACTGTGGTTTTCGTTTACTTGGTTTGGAGTTTTACGAATCCGTCATTCGCTTATTTTGATGTAACTTTTGTTTAAATCGTAATCTTTATTTGTAGTAAAAATTAGCACGAGAATGACGTAAAAAGTTACACGTTAAAATTAGTTTTCTGAGTGCACTTTGGATTTTGAACTTGGCAACTATTTAGCTACGTCGTAAAGAATATTGCCGTTTTGTGAGCTAATAATTGAACTTACTGCTAGTGAAATTTTCAGTGAACTGAAATTTTCACTAGCGTATTTTGCATTGATTTTAATGGTACCGTACATGATTCATGGGTATACGGATAATTCGCAGAATCTCAACTCGCAGAAACTCAACTGCCAGAACGCTATTGACAGAACCCACAACTGACAGAAC